>JARVGP010000273.1:0-56743 GCA_029876185.1 Mansonella ozzardi | reverse complement strand
ACCGGAATTTGGCTCTGAATTTATAAACGGAAAAGCATTTTTTTTTTTTTTTTTTTTTTTTTTTTTTTTTTTTTTTTTTTTTTTTATTTTTGAAATTTAAGCCATTGCTTAAATTTCAAAAATTACAAAAAAATTTGATGAAAAAGAAAAATAATAAAATATAGAAATAAATGAATACTTTTGTCAGCAAAAAGTAAAAAGAAAAAAGGAGAATTAATATCAGAAATGATTTGTTAATTATATATTAATTAAATATTTACATAAATTAAGTGTATTGTGAGCATATGATTAAATTACCACATTCATTTGTACAGTAGCAGGTCCAGTTATTTGAAACATCAAATTTTCGCATTGCTCAACAATGCTTTTCAATGAGCACACTGTTTTACTGATCTTTTGGAAAAACGATTCATTAGGCATAAATTTGCCAGTAAATTTAGCCATCACCTATAAAAGTAATATTTGTTCATAAGATTTCATTTTTTGAATATTTTTACTAAATTTTCATAAATTAGAATTATTATTAGAATGAAGAGGATTGATGATCACTTTTCGCCTATTTTTGAACTGATCTAATTGTACTAATGAACTCAACTAGGATCTCGTATTTATAAGAAGAAATGATTAGATAATTACATCCAAAGTTATAAACTTAAAACATGAAAGAGGCGAAAAATATTATGAAAGACTATGACATGTAAGACATGATGCTGAAGAAAACTGAAAATTCAAAATTCATTGATTAATAAGCGAAACTAAATTATCCAATGAATTTTAATGCAGTTTAATTACTTTTTAGTCTTTTTAAACCAACAAAGCTAAATTAATTTGCTTAGCTTGTTAGCTATAAATTTATAATTTTTAAGAATAGAGAAAATATGCCATGCAATAAAGAAGTTTTTACTTTAAGGGATTGCAGAAATTTTTTCGCAGTAGTCTTTACAAAGCCTTTGATATGAGCCAATGCACCAATTGGTCCAAGAGCAAAGAATTTACGAATCTAAACATTTATTCTTTCTAATAAATTGATGAATATACACAAGAATTCAGTTAGCAGTTGAAAGTTCATCTTTTTCAACATTCAGTCCTTTAAATCAAGCGTTAAATGATAAATAAGTTTTTGCTACAGAAAACTTAACTCACCTTTTGAGCAAAAAGTTGATCAATTGAAAGTTTTGCAAACATTGAAAGGGTACCTTCGGAATATCCAATATAATACAAGGAATTCTGGCCAGTTTTGTTTAGTACATAATTAATCATCGATTTCAAATCATATTTTGCAAATTCATCGAATCTAATTGATAATACTGTTATTGATTCCAAATAAAAAACTTACTTTTTTTTTATTGATGGAAAAAATCCAACAGACAATTGACACTAATAAAAACTTATTGTAAGCAGGCGAAAATAGAAAACTAAACTAACGTAAATTCCCAATATTTCAGGTCACTTTGCGGATAGTTGATGTGTTTGTTGGAATACGTGTTACCACGAACATTTCCCATCCATACGTCAAATCCCGCATCAGCAAATATGAATGCTAAATTTCAATTTAAATGAGTAAACCTAAATTTCAGGAACATAAATCAAGTAATACGCTACCTAGAAGCACTTTTTTTTCAAAAAATTATTGAAACATTAAGGAAAGAACAGTTTGCTTATTAATTTTGATTGTGAATTTTTCAAATTAAATGCTACCAACCGGCAGATTGATTCGGTAAATTGGTCACCCAGACGGCACTGGAACCAATAAAACCATGTTGTAGAAATACTACAAGCTTTGATTCGTTTCCAGTATTTGCTTAAACGAATAAACATCCATTTGCAATAAAAATCACATTTTACATGAAATCTGCCACATATTTACCACATGACACAATACGATATAGTAAGCATGCATTAATCACATTCAAAATAATCATATTTATGTTATTTTTTATATCTAATTCTACCTGTCTTGCCATTTGGAATACGATGTAATTCAAGTATATAACCGTCATCTGTTATTACAGTATGAATTTCAGATGGATATCCATGGTATGTGACAATTTCGGGCTGGAAACAAAAAAAAATCGGTTTTGACTATTGTCCAAAATTTTGATTATTGTTTGATGAAAAGTTCGAAAATAAAAATGAAAAATGGGCAGATTGAAGTTTTTTTTCAATGAATTTTGACAGAAGAAAAAATGCAAATAAAACAATGAGAATTAACAAAAAAAAAACCGTTAAAATCTAAAATCAAAAAATTGATTTAGTAAAAAATCAATACGAATAGTAGACTATTTATATTATAAGTTCTAAGAAAATTTTCAAAATTTAGAGTTTTAAATTTAATTTTTTCAAAACTTACAGTTGTCATCGTGGCTTCTGGAGGAGTTGAAATTGAGATTCCATTTGTTATCTGATATAATTTATTGTAAAGAAAAAGTTTGAAGATGATAGTGATAAACATCGATCAACAACGATAGCAAAGATTGTCAATGAAGCTAACAAACAATCAATTCAGTGCAAATTCCCATTGCTGTTTAATAAGCAGTTGTTTAATAATGGTTTATGCTAACTGATAATTAATGCGTTAATTTTTGCTAAGCTATTAATGATTGATTGCTTGTAGGTATATTACTTCTGACAAAAAAATGCAATTTAGTATGAAAAAAAATTTATTCAAATTTAAATTACTTATATCGATAATCTCTGTAATAATTTAACTGTTTCTATACACAGTGATACTTTGACTCATTGAAACTTTTTTCTGGAATTTTTTTTCGTTGGCTTTTTTGATGATGAGAAAAGTTTAAAGTTTCAGTGAGTCAAAATTTATTGAAATATTTGGTGATGCTAAAATAATAATTTAAGGGCCCAAAAGCTACTGGTATAACAATCGATAGTATTAGTGATCAAAAAATTCAGTGACTAAGAATCTTTCCAATAATTTTTTTCTGGAATCTTCTTTTGCTTGTTTATTTTTTTATGGTCAACTTTTTGGTGAAACAAAGAAAAAAATTAAAGAAAAATTCATTAAAGAAGATTCTTAGTCATTGAATTTTTTGATCACTAATGTAATCGATTGTAAACTTCAATAATTATTGATTCTAAAGTTTTTGTTTTCGCACCACCAAATATTTCAATAAATTTTGACTCACTGAAACTTTAAACTTCTCTCATCATCGAAAACTTGCACTAAAAAATAAACAAGCAAAAAAAAAATTCCAGAAAAGATTTCTAAGGAAGATTCTTATTCACTGAATTTCTTGGCTGTTAATACTGTTGATTGTAAACTTTAATAATTTTTGGACTCTAAAATTTTCATTTTTCACAACCAGAAAACTTCTGTAATTTTTCTCCACTAAATTTTAACCATTTTGGTCAATGATTTTGAGTCACCTGGAAATTTTCATGACTTTTAGACATTGAAATTTCACTCAAATTTTGTCAACTAAAATTTCATTCATTTTTTGGCTATTGAAAAAATCAATAGTGAATAACAAAAAATTTTACTAATTTTTTTACTTCTTACAATTTTTAAGCTTTTTTGGTGTCACTAAAATATTTTGATAATGTTCAGTAATCAAAAAAAGAAAATCGTTAAAAATTTTAGTCATTTTCAAAAACCAAATATTCCCAGCAATTTCTGATCACTTTATTCGCTCGGTTTTTTGGTCACAAAAAAGTTTCAAAAATTCTTAAACAGTAAAAAATTTCCACAGTTATTCCTAGATTAAATCCTAGATTAAATGTTTTAATGATTTTTGAGAGTCCAAAATTTCATACTTCGATTAATCTCAATAATCATTAAATGCATTTAAAATTTTTAATTCATTTAAAAAAAATTGTATCGTCAAAATCATTTTTCTGCAGCGATTCTTGGTCATTGTTAATGTCTCGATGATTCTCGATAAGCGATTATTGATGACTATCCAGAAATTTTAATGACTCTTTAATGGTAAAAGTTTGATTAATTTTTGGTAAGAGAAAATTTTAAATATTTCGCTCACTAAAACACCAACTTTTTTTCTGATTTTGAAATTTCAAGAAATTTTGATTGATTTCATCCAAAAAAAGTGTTTAAAATATTTTGGACAATCGGAATTCTCAAAAAATCGAAAAAAATTTTAAGATTTCTTTCACTGTTAGGTACTACAAAATTTTTATAATTTGATAAAATAGTTTTTGAAACCATTGAATCTTACAAAAAATTTATTCTTAGCATGATTTAGTAATAAATTTTCATAATGATTTTAATTATATCGCCAGAATGATTGATTGGTATAGCTTTATTTTTTTTTTGCAATTATAATAGTGTTCAACATTTTTGTATTTCTATCGGTTGGTTTGAAAAATTTTATTGATAAAAAGCAATCTTTTTTCTATTAGAAAATCGAAAAAAGTCCTTTGCAGATTCTGCAGAATTTAGCAAATGAAATTTCGGCATAGAGCTGATTTCTCTCGACAAATTTATCCATATGAGGCTATTGAGGCTATTTCAAAAATCGTTATCTAGCAGCTGCAATTATTGCAGCAGAGTTTGTGGTAGTAGTAAGCGATGTTATAATAATATGACAAACAATATTTTGCATTAAGTGTAACCGAAAGATCTTCTCATACTATAACGGAGATTTCTTTAAAATAGATCTATGCAATGACATCATCCAATCTGTTCAGTAAAAGCGCAATTGTCCTAAGGAATAAGCTTTATTTATTCTCACTGCAATTTAATATGAATGAATGAATAAAAAAATCAGAGGAAACAATATGAATTTAAAAAAGACAAATTCACAAAAAATTGCTGCTGTTAATTTTTTTTTCCTATTAATAATCTCGCGATTCACTGATTAATTTGTAGAAATATTTTAAATTAAAAAAAAAATCGAAAAAATATCGTCATTAACAATTTCCATTGATTAATTAATGCACATCATTAATTTTTTTCAACAATTTTTTCATTTTTTTCAACTTTTTTCAATTTTCGACAATTTCAATTTCCGATAAAAATCAGAATGTAAAGAATTTTTTATGGACTTAAAATTGTTGAGCAAATTTTTCGTCTCTTTCTCTATTAATGATCGATATAATTGGTTGGTAAATATCATCAGCTGCTCGTAAACCCCAAATGAAATCCAAATGATTGTAATCTTTGAATGCTTTGTTTTCTCTGATTGACATTTTCGGTAAAACTGATAGCAATGATTCCTTGAAAATAAACAAAAATCGTTTTTCAATAATAATTTTTGTGTCATTTTAAATGAAAATAACATTTTGCTCATCAAAAATAATTCCAATATTTTTTTAAGCTAGCAATTCTCTTTTTTCCAAAATTAATAATTTCGTTTTTAAAATAGCTAACCTTAATGTCAATCGGATTTGCTAACCAATCATTAAAACCCCAGTATAGATAAATTGACGCATTAACTGAACTTAGATCATAAATTGTTGGTGAGTCCTAGAAGAGGTAAACTTTTAAGGAAGATAGTTTTAGAGCAGTAAATTAGTTGGAGATAGTTTTAAAAAAGAAGAAAACTTATGGTAATTTGTTAAATGCAGTTCCTTTATTAATCATTCAATCATAAAATTAAATTTTATTTAGTTTAAAATTTCATTTTTTAATTTTTTTTATTCAATCAATTAAATTATCAGTTATTCTTTTAAGTTAATTAAAAGTCAAAAAATGAAAATTTTACACTTCCGTAATGTATTCGATTTTCTGCAACCGAATCATAATCATATGCTTGCAATTTTCCGCTATTAACCATCTGAATCCAATGAATCATATTCTTTACTGATGTACCACCTTCCCCAGCGACATATACCGATAAACGGCTCTGCAAAATTATCTTATCAATCAAAGATTATAATTATTATAAATATAAATAAATGTAAACATTGAAAAAGCATTCATCTTATTGAACTGATCTTTCTCTTTGAAGCTGTTATTTGAAAGAGATTTAGAGAAAAAAGAAAAAAAGAAAATTTTTTAAATTAAAAAATTTCAAAATAAATACGTATACCATATTGAATTGATTACTCTTTGGACCTGCTATTTGAAAGAGAACATCGCTGCATAGTGGATTTAAAAAGTAATTGTCACAGATTAGCAGACTAAGTGCTCTTATTAAATGATTATTGCGAGCAAAAAATTTTCTACCAAAGAAGTGATGCATTAACTGCAATAAAATTTAATTTTATAACTTAAGAAAAACATATTTCTCGCATCAACAATAATGATAATGCAAACAATTAATTGATAGACATTTTTTTTTACGTCAACAGTAAAGATTATTTTCTTATTTCAAAAATAATAATAATTCGAGAAATTTTTTTCCCCCCACTGATTCATTTATTGCGCTATTTCTAAATTATCATTGAAACATGCATGTGAAGATACGATCTCGTATGATAAAAAGTCTTTTAACAATATGTTATGATATACCTTAGCATTGGAATAAAATTTGGTAGCAAATATTTTGAACAATCCTTTTACATGAGAAACAGTTCCAACTGGTCCTAATGCAAAGAATTTTCGAACCTGAAAATTTTCCTGTTTAAATTATTAAATTTGAAAGTAATTTTTTTTTACATTAATTATATTTCTCATCACATTCAATTAATTTGTATTATCGAAAATTTCACCTTTATCAAGGGTGGAAAAAACAATTTGTCATCAATTGATAATGATTAATTACTGAGAAAGAAATGCAGCATTTTTTCAATGTTGCATTTATGCTTTAATAATTTTGAAAAAAATCTTAATTGATTGAATTTTTCTTCCACAGATTTTTTATGCTACAAAAATTATTTGTTAGTACAAAATGCAATTGTTTTTTTCCAAAAGTTAAATTTTAAGCAACTAAATAAAAATGAAATGAAAACCTTTGATGCGAATTTTGGATCTTGCGAAAGTTTAACAAACATAATCAATGTACCCTGTGAAAATCCCACATAATATAAACTTCTCTGCTTTGTTACACTCAATATAACATCGAATGTCGCATCTAAATCGTACTTCACCAATTCATCCACACTAAAATTCATATCAATTATAAATGCATTAATGAGTACTTTTCAAATTTTTTTCTTTTTTTCTAAAAAAAACATTTGTTGATCTAATTGTTTTATTGTTCTCGCTTATGTAAATTTTGCATTAATTAACCTGAAATCCCAAAATAGATCACTTGTGACGGAATAATTCACATGATTTGTTGCGTAACTATTTCCACGCGAATTACCAAGCCACACATCAAATCCAGCATCAGCCAGGATGAATGATGTAATTGAAATTTTTATTTTCAAGACAAACAATAGAATAATTGAAAAATGAAACGCTTTAATAAAAACAAAAAAATGACCTATTTTATTACGGGAACAAATAACAAAGGAGAAGAAATGATTTAATAAAATTGATTAATTACTATTGATTAATTGTTTAATTTATTAACAGTAACAAATAATTCATCACATTATATTCATTGCAATAACTACGCTTTTTAAATTGTAATATTATTTTGCACTTTACTTTTGCTTACATACGAACTATATTTGTGATTTAATTAATTTATTTCTTAACGTGAAACTTTCATGATAAATTAAATATACCGAATGATTGATTTGGAAGATTTTCCACCCAATCGGCACTTGAGCCAAGTAAGCCATGTTGCAGAAAAATTACTGGACGATTTTTTTTTATAGCAGAATTATCTGAAAAAAAAATATTTTCAAATTGGTACGTCATTTTTAATACAATTAATTAATATTGATAAAATGGTTTTTTCACTATTTAATTTTGGATATATCTTCTTACTACAACATCACGAGAATATTGCGATGGAAAATGAGAAAACCAATAATCAGAACAACTGATATTGTTAAATTGAATTATATTAATTTAAATGACAAATGATTAGTGATATGTGATTGATGATAACTGTATCAAGCAAAATTTCCGTGGAACAATTCTGGTATGTGATTGGGATTATGAAGAAAGCATGTTCATAATGGAATAATCTCATGTTCATCGCTATGCCAGTAATCATTTGCAATAGTTAAGTTTCATTCTAGTAATTAGGTTTATTTCAATTAAATTCATTTAAAAAATTTTTTTTCTTTTTATATATTATACAATCAAAATTATTGTGACGAAAGCTTCAAAATGAACGCTCACTTTTGCCAAACGGAATACGATGAAGGTCTAAAATATAACCATCAGCGGTATATGCATGAAATACCTGCACTGGATAACCATGATAAAGTATCATCTCAATCTAAAAAAATATTTATGCTAAGCGATATCATAACAGTGATTTTTTTTTATTTTAATATTTATGTAGTAGTTTTTTGATATTTGCAGATATGATTTTCACCGAATAGAAAAAACTTGAATATGCAGTTTCACAAAATGAGTTTATGAGTACTGTATATTTAATAAAAAAAAAAAGAACGAATTAGCAAAAAAAAAAGAACGAAGAAACATCAAATGCATACCGCTGTCATACTTGTTTCTGGTGGGACAGTCGAACAATTATATGCTCGAATGATGATGAGAAAAATGCTTAGAATAGTGTTCATTGCATTCAAATTGTGCAAATGTTTCATTATCGTACTAATCAATCCTTATTTGTTGTTTCAATTCTATAGAATATAGAGATTTATTTATGAAAAATATAATTTACGTAATTAAAATCGAACTAAATTTTAATAATAAATTAAGGAACGAATCCGTGAAGCGATGGCATTCGATAACAACTGTTCTGAGAATGGATCAATATTTCTCAATAGTGATGAAGTTTTTCCTAGTTTAATTTTATTTTGCATTATCCTTCTGATATTATCCGGATGATATTTATTGCTTGCCAGTTATCAGCTTAGGATAATGAAAAATTGCCGGTGTTGCTTTACATTAATAAAGCTGAATTTAAATTAATCGAGCTGAATTTTAACGATTAATGAATGATTCTACTCATTATCATCTATCAAATCAAAATACTGGAAAACAAGATAGTTTATCAAACTTGAATTCTAATAGTTCAACATTATTGGAAAATACTTCCTGTTATTTTTACTCAAACTACGAATAAAATAATGGAAAATCATTTTTTAATAAGGGATTTATAATTGCATAACATTCCAAGGTTTCTTGTACTAATTTTTGAATCTGTAAAGCTAAATTTATTCGTGAAGATGAACAAAAAAGTGGAGAAAAATGCTTGTCAAATGTTTAAATGATTTAAAGTACAAGATATAATTTAAAATTTCAAGCAATTTTGGGCAAAGTAAAAAGTGCGGATGAAATGTAATTCGGGGTCTGTAAGTGAAAGATATCAAACTTTCATTATTATATAAAATAATTGGCAAAATTTCTTGATAAAGTGCAAGTTAAGAAGAAGACAAAATTAATTAAGAAATTTGTACAATTAAGAAAATTTTAAATAAATTAAAAGAATGATCAGGAAATTTACATATTTAAAGAAAATATTAAGGCAATGCATATTTCTTGCATTGGTAACATGAACAGAAAAAGGCCATTATAAAGGAAAGCAATAAATTTTAATGTTGAAGAAAATTATTGAAAAAAAGTACAATTGTGAAAAATAGTATTTTCACTCTATTTACTTTTTGTAAATTTAAGAAAATTTTGCTAAACTAAATGTTGTTAGAAAGTGAAACAAACAAAAACAAAAATACTACTAAATTAATTGATGATTTGTAAATGGAATTGAACGTACATCAACTATTAATTATGTTAAAATGTTTTTTTTTTCTTTTTTTTTTATATATCATTTAAATAATTCAAAAATTAGAGAAATTTTAATGAACATTCATTGCTTTGAATATTAACTGATCTGAGTATTAATTATATTAATTGCAAAAATCTGAAATTATATGTATGTTTATAAAATTTTCTATAACATTAAAGCATAGCGAAAATCACTTGATGTTAGTATTCAGAAAAAATTAAATTAAATTAATTTAATTGCAATATATTTGGTGAAGAATTGGTTGTATTGTGGTTTTCGGGTAATAATTTCAATTGATAAATGAAAAATGAACTGAAAACGATTACAATATAAGTTCAATTTGGATTACTTGAAAATTTAATTGAACAAAATGATTTAAAATGAATATGAATAACATCTAGCAGCAGCATATCAGTTTATCGGATTTTAAAAAATCAATATCCGATAAACTGATAAACAATAAATAAATCATGAGCGCAGTATAAAATTAACAAATTCATTCCGTAATATTTATTTTTATTTATTTGTGATATCACATCTCAGACGTCTATGATTAAAGTAATACCATATTTTGTTTACTAATATTAAAAAAAAAAAAGAACTCTTTTTACATTTAACAATATTGTCAAGGAAATTATCAGTAAAACTGCATACGATTGCTTATTTAATTTTTTTTTAAAAACATTTAAACAGTTTCTTATTTTCCATGCATATGCATTATCTGTCTGTCGTTTCATTATTTATCTATCATTGCTGCAATAAAAAATTATAAGACGATGTTCTTATTAAGTCTGTAAGTTATGAATTATTTATCACTAAATATGAACTACTGTAAAAAAAAATTAAAAAAAAGATCAAAAATTACTCAAAATATTTATGTAAATGTGTACGTTGCCTTTTTTGTAACGTATAAAAAAAATTTTAAATTCTATTTTTATTTTTATTAGAAAATGTGAATCATTTCAAAATTTTGCAGAATTTTAAGTTGTAACTTTATTTAAAAATATAACAGAAATGACGAAATTATGGAAAAAAAAGAAAGAAATATTTCATCAGATGAAAATATCGATGGAATAAAGCAAACGAAGGATAATATATTGATAAAGGATTTTCCTTTTTTTTTCTTCCTCATACAAATTTCAATTATTGTAGTACAATTGTATTATTTCATAAACTTCAAGAAAGAAATTAACTGGAAAAATTCATTTTCAATTTTTTGAATTTTTTAAGTTGGAAATTATTTTTATAATATTAAAGTACTAAATTTTTTTTTTCAAACTTACAAAATACGTATTTCTAACGATAGAGAGTAATTCTATTTTAATTAAAATTTTGCTAAAAAAACATTCCTAATCACTAAAATAATATATATGGGCAATTTTTTTTAATAATTATAATATTTCCCTATATAATTTCACTTTTATGATAAATGCTTCCAATGATTAATCTTTGTTAATTTTGCGCTGATAATTTTATCAACATTTTATTGATAGTCATTTTAATCATTAAAATTTATATTATTGGATTCAATGGTAATTGTTAAAGCTTACACTATCAATGAATGACATCGTAATGATTCATTCACTTATCGGCAATTTCAATATCACAACATAATGAACGAACACTTCAAAAATTCTTCACTATCATGCTAATAAATTTTTTATTGATCCCTGATAAGTTGTCAGCAATCGTAATAGGAGAACAAAAGAAAGGAAATTCTGAATTCTGAATTCAAAAAATTCTGGATTTGCTGATCCTAATTATTAACCAATTGTTTCCTAATTAAAATTTATGAATATATATCTGCAAATGGATACATACAGACACAGGTACACACACAAACATATACATACATATACAAACAAAATTTTTTTCTGCTCATCAAAAATATTAAGATTGAAATAAATAATTTTTTTTTTTCGACAATATTTACTTCGTAATTTTCTTTTTAAATAATTCAAACAATGCTATTTATAATTTCTAACATTTCAAACGAACATTCGAAATTAAAAATTTTGGAAATAAAAAATTAAATTTAATTTAATTTTTCTTTCAAAAGGAATAAATGACTTCTAAAAATGACTTTGACTCTCTCGAAAGTATTGCTTTCTCTATTGTCAAAATTGAAATCATTTGGAGGCTTTTTTTTTTTCAAAAGGAATAAATGACTTCTAGAAATGACCTTGACCTCTCGAAAGTGCTACTTTCTCCGTTTTCAAAATTGAAATTATTTGAAAATAGAATCTAAATTGAAATCAAAAGTAAATTTGCAATATGAATTATTTGTCACCCAGCAATTCATCGTGCTGACGCATAAGTAGTACTTTCAAAGCATTTGAGAAAATATGGCAATGTAATTATAGTAACTGTAGATATCGAAGAAATTTGAAATATTTCAAAGTATAGAAATATATTCACACAATTATTCGTCAGTAGTAACACACAAACGTTCGACAAACAAAAAATATTCCATTGTCATGGAATATTTGTTCCTGGCGAATAATACAACTAAAGCCCAATCAGTGCGCTTCGATTTGTAGGAGCAATTTGCAAGTTCTTGTAGTGACGATTTGCAGTATGATTCTAGCTTTGATTGTTTTATTCGCTTTTCGTAGAAAGATGTGCAAATCAGATATAGCTGAATGATGAGGAAGAGAAATGAAGGTCGAGTGGGATCTCAGCAATTGATCTTCCTATTCATATCGTAGAGGTTAAATCTGCAAAATTCCTACAATGTACATATTTATTTTTAATGAACTGGAATAAAGTTCAGTGCATGTGCTTTATTGATTACAGCAATTTAACATGAAAATATGAGCTTTTTTCTATTATAAAAAAAAAAAGACAATATCGGTATAACAGATAGCTCTCTTTATTACATGCAACAATTCAGACATTGCAAATAAATTTGATGGAATAGATGGTTCATTTTCTTCAAGATCGTAACATTTGTTTTAATTTTCTGCGCAACAAAATTGTTTGTCTGAGAAATGTTGAAATAAAAAAAAAAAAATTAATACCAAAATTTCCTTTAATGCGGATTTACATTGGCAACCTAAAATATTTTGTGATGTAAAAATATACATCAATTATTTCAACATATTTCTATCTTGTAGAAATGTTTCAGATTTGTCCAACATCCATAAGTTACGTTGTTGTGCCTCAAAGTACTACTATTTCAATACTTCAATATGGATTGTTTGATGATGAAAAATTCAAACTGCATTTACTTTTGATTTCAATTTAGATTGTACTTCCAAATACTTTTTATTTTATTAATGAAAAAGACAGCCATAGCTGTTTTTAAAAATTATTCATTACTTTTGAAAAAGAAATTAAATTCAATTTTTTCTTTTTGAAATTTTTAATCTCAGATATTTGAAATCATTTTTTATTTCAGCAAATAACACTGATATACTGAAGTAAAATGAAAGATTATATCCAAAAATTGTTTGTTTATGCTTTTCAAATCCAAACTTCCATTGAGTCTTACATTTTGACAAAATCTCGTGATGACATTTTAGTCGATTAGATTAACTAGCTGATTACTATTGAATGACAGGTATGCAATTCGTCATAGAAACCTATCAAATTATCATTACTTAATCCTGAAGATATGACGAGAATGAGGTATAACTATTTCCGATACTGAAGCCACAATCTTCTCAGTTAATTATTTTTTTACACTACGATTCGCAAATGTTGTAACATCAATGATCATTTAATATTCAGAAAATCCAATTATGTTCAAAAAATTTAACTTCGCAACTCTCTTAGTTCTGCAATAAAATGGCAGCTAATAAATTCAACCATCCAGAGAGTGAAAAAAAATAAATTTTTTTTTTGTCACTTTGGTCTAAATATTGTCCCGTTTATTGTTTGTTTTCAATAATAGAAATTCATTAAGAAATCTAAGCATATTATTTGAGAATATGAAAAGTTGAAGATGCATTAATTATAGAAGCAATCATCAGGGAAGTTAACAATAACAAAATTTCTCGATAATTTATTAGAATAGAATTAAGAAAATTATGGAAGTAATTATATATAATGAATACGGATGATATGTCAAATCATTTACATAGAAATGCTTATTTTTTTTTAGAAAACAACATACATGAAATAAATGGCATTAAGACTTAACATTTTTGTAAATATGGAATAATGCAAAAAAAAAAATATATAAACAGCTTTAATACTTGCTTATTTTTGAAAAGGCAAGTTTTGATTTGGTAAGAAAGAAGAGGAATGCACATGATTTTAAAATGAGATCTCAATTTAAAATTTTTGCAAATTAAGTAATTTTATTTGTGTTTAGCTAATTTTCGATCTTATGCAACAAATGCCAACTAAATGAATATTTTGAATTTGAAATTTTAAAAGATTCCCCAATATGCTAAAATTAATGTAATTTGAAGAACTCTGAAAAGTTCCTTCCTAAAAGGACGAGGTAAATGTAAATTTCAAAATACTTAAAGAAAAAAAAAGGACTGCTGAATATATGAAGCATTAGCGCATCTTTTTATTAATGTATAGTATTTAAAACACTTGAAATTTGTGAAGGCAATATTTGTAATAAAAGTTAACAAGATTGTACATACGACTTCTTGAAAGCAATGATAGTATATTGGCAAGGCAAGAAAAATTTGAGGTTTGTTAACTTAAAATTTTCTCAGAAATGTAGGAAGAAAGAAATGAAAAGTGATCCTCTAATGAATTCAACCGATCATGCACCATGATTCATTTATAAGATATGATATGAAATAACATGCATATAATTAAAACAAGTTCAGGTAGGAATGACAATTAGAAGTGTGATTAACTGTATAAACAGATCCCTATGCCTTATATTAGCACAGCTCTTTGAATGAACAAAAAGCATGTCATGTTGACTTATCATTTTTATTAAATAGTAATTTTCAGTTAAAGCAATAATGTCTAATGATCGATTTTCTTCTAATTCATTCCTTCTCCTCAAATGAATCTTCATAATCCAGAATTTTTTGAGTAGCTTTTGCCGCACGAGCCAATACAGGTCTTCGACGTTGCACACCTGGTGTGAAAGTAATAACTCTCGATTCACTGTTGAGTACTTCAACACTATCATTCGAAACTTGACAATTCTTGTTCTGATCTATATCCTCTTGTAATAATGCTTTCATGTCATATGGAACAGTCTTCGATTTCGTAAATTTCAGCTGAAAGCCACTTTTAAGTACCTAATGATCTATATTAATTATAAATCATTTTCATACTAATATGCTGAAAAGTAAGAAACAATGCATGCGAAGTAGCATGTTAAGGATACCAAATAAAAGGTAGTCATTAAAATAATAAACAGCGTACAATATTCACCATTAGAACATGGATGAAATAATGTACTGTACTGTGCACTATTGTATTTTATGCAGTTTAAGACATTACAGTACCTAGATGTTGCTGGATAGTAACTCTGCTCCTATAACACGTCATCAGCTTGGCACCTTCAGACAAATGTTAAGTCAAAATTTTCAATACAGAATCCTTATGAGCAAAGACAATCAGCCATTACTGCACATAATCCTAACACCACTTATGGAATCTTGGGAAATGAACAGCTTCCATGATGTCCTCTTTTAATTTTAAAATCAGATACGTCTTAAAAAAAATTCAATTAGCTTCATGGTCACATTTAGCCTGTGGAAGTTACAACGGACTCTTCGAACACCTTCCGAAAAAATAACCTTAGCCGAATTTTTAGGCCTCGAATCAATACACATTTTTCTTTTGCTTTGTTTGTTTGCTTGAGGTTTAGAACCATTTGTCTTGTTACTTTCTCGAAGTACAAGTTTCGAAAGCTTTAAAATTTCACTTTCATCATCATCATCATCATCATGCTCATCTACGGATTCGCTGTCACCATGCTGAAAATAATGCCGTACAACGGATGACATTGCCATCATTTGGAAAACCCTTTATTTCTACATAAATTTCACAAATTTTATAAATGCAAGTTCAAGTTCCCCTAAGTACTGGCAATGATAAACACAAACCCAAAATTCTATAATATTCAAACAACTGAAACCCGGAAAGACTCAAATGAAAGGCATCATGAAATCACACAAAATAACGACAATACGAAAATGAAAACAAAACGAAACAGAAAACTGCTAGTGGCTGAAATTGCTTCCAGTGGGTGAAGCACATATATTCCAAGCACTGACCTTCCTTGTCGAAATTAACGTTTCCAAATTGGCTACCCTCTTTCGCAATTTTTTGGAAAATAATCCCAATGATCGAATGTATCCACGAGTTTCCTCTGTATCGCTATAGAGCTAAAACGATCATAGTTCTCAATAACAAACGGATATTATGCGCATAACCACAGTCTGTCTCCAAAGACTATTTCAAGTTACATAAAGAATTAGAGATGGTATTCGCTTTTCAGAATAGCAGTGGTTTTTTCAACTGAATTCAGTCCTCATAACTTGACTCAATTTATTCATATTTTGCATGAAGCATTACATCCATGACTTTCTGACGTCGGCGGCTATCTATATGGAAATTAGTGAAAACTGAAATAATCGAGAAATTTGTTTCGGCGACATAAGTAAAAAAAATACAGACTGCCTCAAAAAACATTTCTACTCACATCAATCACATCTTCGGCATCAGCAATTAGAGCATTTAGCTGTGTAATATCTGTCCAGTCACTTGCATCAATATCCGACAACATCTTACAATATATTGGAGCATAATCATCTTCCGGATCATCACTTAGTGCAACCAGGATCTTCTGGCATAGAAAAGGATGAACTGAACCTTTCTGGAAATAAGACAAATCAATGAACAAAATGTGATCAGAAATATTCTTCAAAAAATCGAAACCCTCTAAAAAATCGTCGCCGAATATTTAAAGTGAGAAGTTCATATGACCACTCGGTTCTCAATTCAATGATCGCGACATTAACGAAATGCAGTAAAATGTTAAAAGTAATATTTTAGTCGAGCATTGTCGCAATATCTCTTTTATCTTGATTGATCAATTTCACTACTATATACATCGATCATCTTTAAGGATGTTTAAAAAATTCATTTCTAAAAATTACAAAAGAAATGAATGGTATATTTCAAATCGAAAAATTCATAAAAAACTCTACCTCCTTATCAGCACCACTCAGCAACTGAGAACTTGTCGCATGCACAAAGCATGATCCAACTGCTGCGGCATTTATGCGTGAAACCGAACCTACGAACTGTTCTTCATTGCGTAGTGCATCGAAAGTTTGTGGAAATGCTTCAACTAACAGCATCTGATGCTCTCTATAAGATGCATCAGTTTATTAAATAAATTATTATTAATGCTACACGCCAGTGTGACATTATTTTATTAAGTGAGAAACTGAACAAGATTTGTTAAAACGAAAGTTCAAGCATATAATTAACACCTACCTACTCCACTCAGCAAATACTGGTATGAATGTAACCAAGCAGGCTTTCAGTTTAGGAATATTGTTTGTTGTTGGATCAAATGCTTTGAGCAATAAATGACTCAGCACGCCAGTCCATGCAAAATTTGCCTCCTTCAGAAACATTTTACACAGACATTCACAAGCTGCAAAACTCGTATTCGGGTCCTGAAAAACGAGTAAATCATTGATAAGATTTATATGGGGAAATAATCAAAACTCTGCAATTTGCCTTTAAATGAATCAGTTTTGAAAATCAAATCCATTGAAACATTAAATTTTACCAGACTATCAATATATTCGGCAAAAACTTGTAAAAGCTCGTCATTTGATGTTGTTGTCTCTAGCCCAGTACCAAACCATCGTGAAACCATCTGATAGCCATGGAGCAAAACCATATTACACAAGATATTCAGCATTGTTGGCTTCAAGAGAAAAAACTGCGAAATTTACTTTGAAGTCGCAAAAAATGAAACTATTTAGAAGTAGAAGAATGAGAAACTCTGAAGTTCGATAACTCCACTGTTCGCTTTGAAAGTTAACAAAATTTAGACAATATCAAAAGACGATGAGACATTATTCCAAATTATAAAATTATATGCTATTTATTGATTCAAAACTACATAAATACAGCAACTATTAATAATAAGTGATCATAATTGGCTTAAATGAAATGAAAATGATGTACGACTGCTTAACGGATCTTTCATACAGTTAGGCCATTCTCGGGGGAAAAAAAAGAATACAAGTTTAAACTCATTTTTAAACAGCTATTGCAAATTTCGTAAATTGTTCAATGACGGATATTATTGCAGAAACAGCATACTCTTAAGCGTTGGTCAATTTTAAGGGTTTCTTTGATCAATATTGTTTTTTCAAACGCGACACGACGATTATACATAGCCAGAATACCCATCGCTTCGAATGCAAGAATTCGACAGTTAATATCAGCTGCTACTACACTCCTTTCAATCTGAATGATATGATCGAATTATTCACATATATATACAAGAAAGACTAAAGCTAGTGAAATCAGCTCCTTTTGATATAATACATTAACATTCAGTCATAACTTATCAATCTACCAAACCATTATCTTAAGCCAACGTTAATCGTCATTAAAATAAAAACAAGCAACTTTTTTTTCTACTTCAGTCGTTATGGTACACAAACATACAAATGAATTACTTTCGCCGTATCCATACAGAAAGAAAGAAAAGTGTAAATGTTAGAAGAGATTTAACTACTTACAATATTTTCTAGAATACCGTGAAGCAAAGCATTCATTCTTTTGTAGCGATTCGTTTTCAGTACTGCACTTACAATCATAATACAGCGATAGGCAGAATCATCGTCGACCTCAAATTAACATGATTATTATCTCCTGAGTTTTCTCTACAACTGATTCTCTTCATATTAATGAAAGACAAGCTTAACGAAACGCTTGCAATACTATTGACGAACGTTAACGAACAAAACTAAATCCAAACTAAAACAAGAATATTCCCATCAACAAATCTATCAACGATTCATTCATTTTCGTGTCCAAAATTCACATCTAGAAATCCAGCACAAAGCATCACGAAAAAAGTTACTCAGAAGTCGACAGAAAACAAACCTCCCCATTTTCGTTCTCAGCAGCCGTTTCATTTATCCCAATTCCAATAGTTTGATTTGCGGCCATCATTGTTGCATTAGGAAAGAGAGCCTTATGTATGACTGAACTCGTTAAATCACATATGTTTGAAAGGGCTTCCTAAAATTACCAAGAACTGTCAACTCCATCTGTTAATAATAGAGAAATTCAAAAGCTCCTAAATTTTTTTCTTTTTACGAGACTTTATTATAGCCGAAAGACGGAATATTTTTTAATTTCGCCTACTCAAAGTTACAAATCATAGCACTAAAAGCAAACATCGTTCTGTTCTCGAAGAGGCCAAAGATGTGTGTACATCTGCTGAATAATTTCATTGACAACGGCCTCAGTCAGTCTGAGCTGCATATTACCCAAAACATTTTCGCATGAAATCTGCCAAATTTTCCTGAATGAATTCTGTCAGTGAGACTAAAAAATAATGTCACGATTCCATTAATCTCAACTATTCTAGATTAAATCAGAAAATTCCAAATTAAATTTTCAACATTATCAAATGATAACACTGTTCAACTTTTAATATAATACTGCTAAGCTACAATAATGTTCTGAGCAAAATCATAACAATCAGATTATCATGAAACAAATAATAAAGAAATTTTAGGAAATAAAATAATCGTTCTTCTGTGTTATGATGTTGAAATATTTTTTTTACCATCCAGTCGGATCTTGATCAAAAAGTGATATTATTTTAAGCAACTGCATCACAGTAAAGTTCTTCAATGCAAAAAGACCATTCTCCTCTGTTTCATCACTCGATAATAAAGTTGTAATAGCGCTAAAATAAGAAAGATAAAAATAAATTAGTATAGAAATTAAATTTTTCCTAGCAAATCATTGTTAAAAAAAATTTTGATAATTAATCAATATAAGGTTAACTGACAGATACATAAACTTATTTCATGAACCTGTTGGAACTTACCTTTGCATAAGTTCACAAAAGGTTCGCATAGTTGGCAACAAGCGATAATGGCATTCCGACCAGTCTGCCTCTGTGATACACTTTGCCTTACAGTAATCCAAGAGACAACGCCAGTAGAAAACAGCATTTGCTTGTTCAAGCGCTGTCCAACTGAAAAATATATAACTATTTGTAAAATTTTTAAATTCTCCTAACAAAAATTAAATTTTGAAGGTACTCAGCAGGTTAAAGTAAATAAAATAGGAGAGTTTAAAATGAAAAAAGAAAGCTATTGTATACAAATATTATATACTCAAACTGCCTCAAAATTACTGTGAAATTACGACTTTAAACTGTCCTGGATATTATAAAGATACTAAGCTTAAGAAATCTGAAAGAATTAATATTTCCTGTCAACTTTCCGCGTGTCTCACTTATGCATTTAATATGCAAACTTGAAGCTCAATAATTTAACATTAACTTTTAAATACTCTACTGCAATACCTCTCTTCGATCAATTTATTACAGTTATGTCGATGCAAAGATATTTCTTCCGCGTTTTTGTTTAGCGCTTTCACGAAATCCTGCACTTCGACTGAGCCTAATCCCATTTTTTCGCGGCAGTATTGGAATGTATGAAGCATTAAGTCATGACTTACCTGAAAGCAAGAATTAATTTCATTGAAATGAAATTTTTAATAAAAACTTGAATTACAATAACACTAATAAAATCCTTTAATATTGAAAACTAGAAATAATTACCTGTTCCTGTGTTAATGGTTCTAGAAAGCGCAGTAATTGACATGATGCAGTGCAGTAAAATGAGAAAAGCTCTTCACCGCTATCCGGTAATGCATCTGTTCCACAGGCTGTTTTAAGCCATTCTCCGAGTAAATTATTTAAAATTACAGCATTATTTTGACCTCGAGCTAGAATAATAGCTGTAAGCATAATGTAAAAAAAAAAATATATATATAGTCCGTCTCTTTTCATATTACATAGAGAACACTTCATGACAGTTTTAAATTTGAGTTAGTTCCTTCATTACGTGGAATACTAAAGCACCCACCATTCATATTCATAACGCACTGTACTAAATCCATACGCTGTTTGATAGATAAAGCCTTCAGATCAACATCCTTAATAATTCGAACTGTCGCTGCTCGCCTGACTCGTTCTTCGGAATCACTTAGTGCCATATTTACCTAAAGTAACGTTTCTATATAAATGGAACCGTTATAAAATAATTTAAATTGCTTATGATGCACTTTATTCTGCTAATAGTACTACTGACTTATATAAAATGACCTTTAGAAACTTCACATATAGGTAGTATTGATTGCCTATATCACAGCAAAGAAAAATGTGAAAATGTATTCTGCAAAAAAACAGCAGTTGTTATCCTTCAAGAGTATTGCTATGCAAAAAATAATTTGAAATATTCCATTATCAGAAATTAAACTATGTTTTTGTCGGAATGATTTTTAAAACGAAGAAGAAAAAAAAACCACAAGATCGACTTCTTCCTTTGATGATAGCATCAATTTTTTCAGGGTAACAATGCGACATTCACACGCCACATCATTTAAATGCGAAACCAATACTGAAATGGCGTTTAACAACTAAGTTAAAACAAAGTATATAATGCCATTATCAAAGCAGGATGAAATGTATTCAGTAAGCATATCCAAGTGAAGAACATATTGCATTGCATATTTTGTTTTATTAGATTTAGTTGCACAAACCACTTCTTCCAACATGACAACATAACTATGACAGAAATGCTCGACATGCAGCCTTCCAAGGATACGATAACTACTGTACAAGTAATGGAAATACAATATTTCAAACCGAAACGAAACCTACAACGTTTCGGAGAATTTGTCAGATAACTATCGGCTTTTGGCTCATCCTGCAATGCTGCTACTGCTTTTAAAGCTTCACAACGAACTAAAGGATTCTGAAAACATCGAAATAAGACGTATAAGAAATGTTCTCCGTAAAAGTTTTTATATCTAATAAAACGAAGGAAATATAAACGAAGTATAATTTTCACTATCAATCTACCACTAAGAAATAAGTTTAAAAAATAAATAATGAATTATAACTTTCACCATCAATCTACCATTAAGGAATAAATTTAAAAAATAAATAATGAATATTATTATGAAACTTTTTACTTTTCGATTAAGCTCTTCTATCAGGATCTAATAGAACCAGTTAAATCCAGGATATAAATATTTCGGCATTTCCGAAAACCTTGGAGAGTAGAGAGATAAAAAAGAAAACAAACTTACAACATCTAAAAGACGCTTCGAAAGTATTGAAAACAATGTCTTGCTCAGTTCTTTAGATAGTGGTGAGCAGTCAGTTTTCCGCGGATTTTGTAGGCATAACCGATTTGAAATAAGTTTATTTAAATTTAATAATAAACCAGACAATGCACATATATAGCTCCTAGCAACAGCTACGCACAAATCACTCATCTGAAAACATCAGTAATCAAAACAATCACGAATCGCAAAAGAACACTACTTTAAATTTATGTAAGGTTAGATCTAACGTGCTGCTGAGATATCATAGGAATATTCTTCAAAAGTATAATAGTTCGGCTGAATAGAACAATTCGATTAGGCTTAATAAAACAATAAAATCATAAACTTGAACTGGAACTTAAATGAACTAGAAAAATGAACTGGAACTTACATCCACGCAGAAATCGACCAACAGTTGAAGCGGTTCATGCATCCCTTCTTGCGATAATGCTAACGCAACATGAGCAGACATCTTCAGGCAATTAACGCGTCCTTCTTTCTCGTTACTTTTCTCACAGATAAGTTCTAATGCGAAACGTAAAGACGCCAAGAAATGTTCAATACCTCCAGGAATGTTTAATGCCTGAAAAAAGAGCGGATCTCCTCCGATTCTTACTTATGTTGGTGACATCGAATTCACTTTTCTATTGATATTTTTCTTGTTTGGTGGCTATAAAGAAAGAAAAACAAAAATGAAAGTTTTTGTGCATCAATAAAGTAAAGCGTAAAATGATGCACTTTCTTAAAAATGTATCACAGTCTATTCCAGAAAAGATATTAAGCTTAAACTGAAAGTTAAACTTAAATTCATTACAAAAGCAAAATTTTACATCGATATATAGCTGCTTGACGTGTCGAGTAATATTACACAAGTCGGCACAACTTTTTACTTTTAAAGCTCTCCGAAAACTCTCCTGAAAACCCTGATGAATTAATTTCAGGAAAATCATATCATGAATAAATTTTAGGAGTAGAATTTTTATCATTAAATTCTACACACTAGTTACATTAATTGAATTCTCTTCTTTCAAATCCATCATTAAGATGGATTATATGATGAATCTAGAGAAACCGTGTGATTTCTACTTAACGATTTAGCTCAAAAATAACACATCAAAAGTGATTCTTCTCTTCAGCACAATCCAAGACTTTAATCATTAAGGATATAAAATGCTCCTAGCAGTTTACAACTAAGTCAATTATATCATTCGCAATAACAATATGGTAAATTGATCAATCAATACATATTTTTATAACTACAAGATATTTTAATCTCTCGTCAATTAAGGAAAGTCCTAGAATTAGAATTGTTAAAGAAATATACCATATTGAATTTAATGACTAATCAAAAACATTGATTACCTGCAAAATATTTTTTACACGTTCCCTTTCGGCACTCTGACGTGATATTGGCCTTTCTGCCGGTGAAAAATGCGGTCCTGATGTCATCAGATCGTACCGGCATATAACAGATCACCCTAAATATACGATTATATATTTCATGAAATCCATTCGATGTAATATATTTTTTGCATTAATTAATTTCTATACTAATATGAATGATCTAGTAAACACACTAACAAACAATCTTCACTTTTCCACTCCAATAACGATATTCAATTAAATAAATTAATTAGTTACAAAATTCTGATTGAAAAATTATCTACTCGACACAAAACACAAAATCACCAAAACCACCAATCACCAACAACCACTTCACCGTCGTTCATCAACAGTACAATGGTTGAAAATCAACGCGGCCACCGTTACATTCGAAATAATTCGATGTAAGCTTCAATTTGAGGACAATGAAAGTTTGCTATTATGCAACTGAAACAAAATTGAAAATGAAGAAAGAAAGTTCGAAAAATTTTTTTCTATCTTTTCTAATAAAATGAAAAACAGTTAAGGTAAAGAAAAAAATTTCAAACTTTTTTCAAATCTTTTAATTTCATCTCTTTTTGTTTTAATTACATAATTTTATTAGAAAAAGTAGAAATTTTTGTTTTGTAAAAAAAAAAAAAAGGAAATTTTTGTTCTGAAAAAAACTTGAGATTTTTTTTCATCTCAACTTTTTCAATATTCAAGTACTAGCAAAAAGAAAAAAAAGTGATTAAATTTTTTTTTTTTTCAAAATTTTATTAACAATTCTTTTCTTTTTATTGAAAAACAAACATTGATTGATAAATTCGTAGCAATTCATTACTTTACATACATTTCCGTGTATGATATGCATTTTAAATAATTTCTTGTTAAGAGTAATTTTTCGATTAATTAATCGATACAAAAAAATTTTCAATTTATGAAATTAATAAAAAAAAAAAAGCAGCAATATAGCATTTATAAATATGTGATAGGTACATTAATGTCGCGCAGAATAAAAGCTTCAATCATAAAAAGAAAAATAATTTAATCTTTTTTTTTTTAATTTTGCAAAATATTTCACATGCATGCATAAAATACTTGCATGCATGCCCTTGCATATATTTGCAAAAGTAAAATGTATGCTTTTTATAGAATGTTTAATCAAAACAGTAAATGTTTGCAAAAAAATATTTCAATACAAAATATGCATTTTTTTGCTCACTTAAGCATTTTTAGGTTATATAGAATAGGAATGCAGTAAAGGATGTTATTGTTGTGCAATTGCATGCATGCAAGATGGTTGCAATAAATTCGATGGATTCAGATGATTCTGATCAATCATTGCTATCAACATTGGTACACTTGTAATTCCAGCATTTTTATTTTATTACTTTTAAATTTCAAATTATATTGAAGAAATGGTACTGAAATTGATATAGTATTAAAGAGCACAAATTTTAAAAATATTGATTTGAAATGGATAATTACTTTCTATTATTTTCATCTGTATCTGTTATAGAAGTGATTAGATAGCCAATTGTCATTAGCACTCATTCATCCTACCGTTAAGTTGAATTTTCTTTCTGTAATTTTAATTTTTAGTCAACAACAACTTGCATGGAAGAATTTATTGATTTTGTACCATTACCATCTATCGATTATAAAATTAAGTTCTCAGTATCGGTTGCTGATATCGGTATTCTTCCCGGTGAATTTACTACTAATGGTGCTCTTCGATTTCAGTTACCAATGATTTATATTGTTATATCAAAACAGGTTAGTTAGAGTGTTACATCACTTTATTCAATCATTTTTCATCAAAATTTTTTTATTTTGGATTAAAAACCTCAACATATGTAGCAGATAGCTTTATTATCCCCGTATTCTTTTCATCAATCATAAAATTTCTAACAACAAATGCAAATTAAATGATTTAAGTACAATTGAACAAAAAAAAAAAATGAAATCAATTGAAATAATGTTAAGTAAATTTTCCACATTCTGAATCTCTGGAAAATTATTTAAATTTTGCCATTTCTCAAAGACTTTCATAGATTGTCTTATATGCATTATGACGGATTGCATCGTTAAATTAATTGATTGGATTTAATTGAATTGTTTAAAAGAGACGTTCACTAGCCTTAACAGTGAACAATTCATACTTTTTATCGATGCGTAAAAATTTCAGGACGATACATCAAATGTAAATATAACTGGTGAGGCAAAATTTCCAAATCTTGAATGGAAATATACAATGCAAATGCGTTTTCGAGTTGGAACAACTGAAACAGATCTGGGTCGTATCGTGGATGGTGAATTATTTGAGCTTGGAGAACGACAATCACCAATTGTCATTCGAATTGCTGATGAAAGTATTCGGTGGGTACGCATTGAGATGAAATTCGTCGAAACGGTATGCTGCAATTTATTAATTTTAAATTTAACTATTTACATATGTAGCATTAAAATTAAAAATAAAAAATAAAAAGAAAATTACTGTTCAAATTTATTTCTATAACAGGAAGGAATTGAGCTTTTCAAAATTCAACTGATTTTTAATTGAATATTTTCTGCACAAATTGCTTAAATTACATAAACACTTAGTAGTATCGAATTATTATTGACTACCTATTGATTATCGAATTATTTTTTGAGTTGAATTGAATTGAGTTCTTGAGTAAAATTAATTAGCTCAAATTTTTCAACACTTTTCATTTTTTGAATGAAAAAAAATATGAACGATGCTTTTGATAGCTTCATAATTTTTTGCCAAAATTCGACTATGGTGATATCGTATTGAAATTCAAAGATGAAACCTTACAAGTGTATAAAGCACTTCTTAGCTTACATTCCAATTATATGGGTATGTTTTTCATCTAATTAGTTTTTTTTTCGGTTATTAATTTACTATGAATGTATAATAAGTAATGATGATACTATCTGACTATTTATATTAAGGTATCCAATATTACAGGAGTTATTCTAAAATCATTAATTCGAGATTTTAGGAAGAAGACTTCCTGCATCATCTCTTGAAGGAGATTCCATTTAGTTGTCCTAAAGTTTTTAAATACTAGAAGCAAAAGTATAACTAGTACGATTATATGGTTAATTAGCATTTATATTTAATTAGGACAACTAACTAGTAAATTCGCAATAAGTAGCAATTTGCATAAGTTAATTATTTTGTTCATTTTTTGTCTGTTATTTTATTTGGTATAATCAGATGGATCATATCATTATTTCCCTAATTGCATTGACTAATGAAATTTGAATTTAATTGGTTCAATTTCGAATGTATCATAAATGAAGTGTGCTCAATAGCTCATGCACTTTTTTCTTGAATTTTATCATATGATGCAAATGCTTTCATCAGTTAACAAAATCCATATTTGCATCAGTAATTAAATTGCAGCTGAGACGTTAGAATTTGCTGAAGAAGGTGATATAGTTGATATGGGTGACAGTAATGCAAATGATTTCAAAGAATTGTTATATCAGGTCTAATTGTAACTTTAAAATTTCATTTTCATTTTTAATTCGATTATAAAACTAAGATTTGAAAGTAGTTTAAATTAAAATTCAAATTCAGAAATTCGAAACAAAAATAAAAAAGTATGTAATTAATGTTTGTATTAGAAATTAATTTAGCAATCAATTCAAATATATGGCAAAACTTGAAAATTTTTTGCAAGTGAAATTTGACTGTAAATTGACGTGTTAAACTTTTACGTAAAACGTATGAGCAATAAAGGATATTTAGGAATAATTTCAGATTTATCCAACTAAACGACCAATATGGGCCAATCTAAAGAGTTTAGCTCGTGCTGCTGTTGATTATGAAGCAGATGGTATCATTGATCGAATTACTTCCTACATCGTAAATTATGAATCAGTGAGCTTATTAACAATATCTAAACTTAAATTCAGAATTCGAATATTTAATCCAATTTAAATTTGAATTGAAGCAGAATTAACACTCAAAATCATTTATCTTAATTAGTAAAAGATTGAAATTTTCTTGGTAAAAGATTACTGTAATCTCAGCATTCTCTGAATTGCACTCTAATCCATTTAAATAAGTAGATGTATATGGAGCAGAAGATAACGGAAGCAATCAAACTTGAAATACCAAATGTTATCGAAGAATTAGTTTATAAAGCAGAACATGATGGTTCTTGGATGAATATTATTCGTAATGGATTAAATCCGGAATTAGAATACGGCAGTGCAATATATAATAGTATCATTTTGCCTGCAATTACTAAGGTTAATTTAAAAAATTTGCTAACTATTAAAAATGAAAAATGACTGCTGAGTTTATTTATTTTATTCTGAGTTTATGATGATTTTACATATTATTTTGATTTCTTATAATTAATGATGATTACTTTTATATTTGATAAACTGATAGGCTTGAAGCAAAATTGAATAATTTCACTTTTTAAAAACAAAATTTTCATGAAGCTTTTTTTTATATCCTACTAAACAATGTTAGCTTTCTTATTTTCATTTGCATATTTCAATTAATTGAATATCCTATTATTATAATAACATTACGTCATAATGATATTATGCCACCACAATAGTATTTTAGATCACCAAATTTTAGTAAATATAAAATTATTTGCTTTAGACTGAACAAAATTTATTCACTAGGCCAAATTATTACCATTGGGAACACCAGTACGACATCAATTCTTCAGCGATGTCAATTTTCGTATTCCAACCAAAAATGATAATGATACGATCGTATTGATAGTTAATGGTACTAAATTATACGTAAATAAAGGTATCATGAAAGTAAACAATGATACAATGTTTCCTCGAAGTAATACAGGTGCGTTAAAAAGCTAATCTTCGTATTATTTGTAATATTATTTGCATTAAATTTAAGATCTTGTCAGAACAAAGTGATATTTTAAAGTGCCTGGAAAATTTTCTGTTATATCTACTTTACACCTTATGTTATTTTAAATTGAAATTACTTTAAAATTTTTACAGGTGAGATGATAGTGCAAGTGTGTCGTGAATTAGATGAAGAATGCGCAAAAATAGATAAAACACCGTTATATATTGTTGAAGTAAGTAGTAAATTGTCAGTACAAGTTAGATGATGACCGGAGAAAAAGACAAAAGAAAGAAATTAATATTGTAAATATTAAACTCATAAATTGCTTTTAAAAAAATTACTGAAAGCTTAAATTATATTTCGTTGAAATTTGATTAATTTTTTTTTTACATGATTTTTTTTTTTCTATTTCCTTAACTGAAATAATTTATCTTCAAATTACTATATGGATTGAATGTTTAGAAAAAAAAAAGAAATAAAGTTTGCATTCTTATTGAACGTATATTATTAAATGAATTAACTGAATTATGAAAACTGTCAAGTTGTGTAGTAGATAATAGAATTTAGTAGAAAATAGAGAAAACTGTGACGAAGAGAAGAGAAAAGGAAAAGAAGACTTAACAAGAGAAAAAATTTGAATGTTTGAAGAAAAGAACAAATAATGAAAATTATAAAATCTGAATTTGAAAATTTCAAATGAAATATTTTCAGTCTCTTCTACAACATATTTATCCACAAAATAAACCCATTGAAGGTATTTTACTACGACCATTGCTTGTATTTTGCAATGCTTATCGTATGGAGAATGCAATGCATTCAATTGAAAATGTAACTTAGTAATATTATTTGAGTAATCAAATCTATCCTAATCAATTTTTACTCAAACTTTAAACAAATATTGCAAAAAAAAATTGATTAACAATTTGCTAAAATTACAACGATAATTAGATAAAAATGTAAATGAAAGTTTGATAGTGATGAGTAGAGAAAATAACAGTTTAAAAAAATTTTAAAAATCAACGACAAATTAATGAATAATTGATAATGCTTAGTGATCAGTGATAAAATGAGAATCAATGGCAGATTAATGAATAATTGTTGATGCTTAGTGACAAGTGATGAAATGATAAATTTGCAAAGTTTTAAACATTTCAATAAAATAAAAAATTTATTTAAATTATTTTAAACACTCATTTAATAAATAGATATGATGGATAAAAAATGATTTGATTATTATCATGTTTATCTCTCTCTGTTGCAATCATTTTTGATTATTAATTTCTTTTCCTACTTTATTGAAATTTTAATAGCAAACTTATCGTAATGCTTAACATCAATTCGTCATAAATGCTTTCATTCATTTTAAACAAACTCAAACTTACCATTTTTTCTTCTTTGCAGTATCTAATTCAAGAACCACCAATTTCACCAGGACGACTACTTGAATATTTTGAATTAGCCGAAAAATATAACTTGGAAAATCTTTTACGTCGAAATTTACATCGAATAGAAAATAGGTGAAATTTTAAACAAATTTACTTTCACTTTGCTAGTTTTTTTAAAATGATAAATGATAAAAAATCTTTTTGCACTCATGATAGTTTTACTCGAGCTATTGATGAATAGAATAATCCTTGTTGACACATCTGTTAGCGTTAAACAAAAAAAAAGTTACTGAATGATTACTGTTGTTTAAAATGATTTTAATATAATTTACTAATATTTAAACATTTGATCAGATCAAATGCTATTATGCTGATGATATTGCTCGATAATTTAGTAAAATAAGAAACCCATGATAAAATTTGAAATTTCCAAAAGAACAACGAAATTAACAAATACATTAATTAATTCATTAAATCATCGATCAAAAAGTTCATGAGAAAAAAAAATGTACAAAAATTTCTATGTTTAAATAAATTTCAAAAATTTTAACCATAAAATTTTACTTTTCATTGTGTGAAAAAAATTTACATTTCAGTTGTCGGCATTTTGCACTTCCAATGATTAATAGTGCAGATTTTATGAAATTAACAGAACGAACGAGAAGCCAAATTTTAGACAGATTTTGTTCCGGATGGGCCGTAGGAGGGTATTCTTTATGTTTTTTTCATTTTTTTGCTTCAATTTAGCCAAGCAGTGAAATAAATGATATCAAAGTAATTAAATAAATATGAAAAATGAGAAAATAAAAAAAAATGAACTTCTCTGTTTTTTTGAAGTTTTCTGCTTAATAACTAAATGAAAAAAGGCAAAATTTTCCAGGATGAATCCAACAAAACGCTTAAGTCGAATGCTTACACTACAAGTCATCGATGGAAATGCAATTGCTGACGAAGACAAAAAATTATCAACATTTATGGTTTACATATTATCATTCCAAATATTTTAACAATACCTTCTAAAATATTAATTATACATTTTGCTTAAGTGAACGTGAATGGCTTAGATGACAAAATCGCTGAATGATATGGCATGGACCTCATTTAGTCATTCTTAAATTTGTTGTAATTTATATTGCAGGATATCGACTCTCAAGCAGCTTTTGGTAGTTTAGAAGAAACGAACTAAATAGATGAAAGCTACGTGTGAATACTGTTTCGTGAAATTTATATGAAATAAAATAGTTTATTTAATATGATTTAAATGATGTAATAAAAGACAAAACATATCATTTTGTAAATGCAATAATAGCTTGGGAAATTTAATTTATTTCATTAACAACATAAATTAGAAATAAATTTGCATAAATGATTGATATTTGATTTTTTAAAATTAGAGCCAGAGTTTAAGACAAATCACGTTGATAATGAGGGAAAATAATTTCGGAAAATCAGGAGACCATAGTGATATGAAGGCAACATTCCTGAATGATAAGATGATAGTTTTGTATTTCACAGCGAATAATCAGGAGACCATAGCGATATGAAGGCAACATTCCTGAATGATAAGATGATAGTTTCGTATTTCACCGCGAATTTGCTGCATTACACTTCAGAATTCCATCCTTCACTTCTTTAATGTTTTAGTCTTTCGAAAAAAAATTATGAAAGACAGTGTGAAACATTTAGGCCTAATAAAAAAAAAAAAAAATCATCAAAATTTGAATGGTGTATGGGAAGAAGAAATAAACTGATTCGAATAAATTTAGTTTAATGGATTAAATAGAAATATGGCAAAAAGATGAATGGGAATTTAAAATTCGAAAGAGCTAAAACATATATTAAATGGATTATAGGTCTGCTGTAATCTGTAGTTTACATTTTCCCATTGAAGATATAAAAAATCATTTTCTCCTCTTCCATAGCAAAAGATGGATCACAATGAAGAAAATATAAGAAGGGAAGAAACTTGAACAAATAAAATCATATGCAAAGAAAGACATTTCAAATGTACAATGTACAATTTGGCGACTTACGATTAAACATGGAACATATGAATTAGCACTTATAATACAATAAGTATTTAAACCGAATTAAATGTCGATTAAAAAGAAAGCTATGTGTGAAGTTTAACTCTTAAGTATGATATATTACATTTAAGTATCACGCAAAGAAGAAATAAATCTCTTTTGTCTTATATCATTCCATTATTGATCATTACTTCATAAAAATTAATAAGTCCAAAGAAATGAATAGATAAAGGATGCCAGAAAGAATATAAAACCCTCTACACTATTCATCACCGAACCATATTTAATACTGAACTATAAATATTTCGCAAAATTTACCTGCAGAAATCAGAAAATTTAAATATATCCAGATATTCCTGTTTTAAAAACAATATATCGATATATATGGCATAAAATGAAAAAAGTGGAGAAAAAATGTTAAAGAACAAAACAGGAAAACGAAAAAGTGGTATGGATAAGAAATTAAACCGTTAGAAAAGTTCCGCTACTTTGAATGATTACTTGACACAAATCCTACCACAAATCCGCAAATTTTCAATTAGATTTTTTTAGATTGAAAGATACTATGATTGTACTGTATCTGTTACGTTTTCCACCGCTGAATTATTTTCATTGACCGCCGCAGGATTATCTGTTACGTTTTTCACCGATGAATTATTTTTATTGAGCGCCGCAGGAGTATCTGTCACTATTTTTCGACCAGCAGCATTTTTCTTCTTTTCCAAACTGTCGATAATACTTTTTGTCGTTCGGAAGAATCGTCCTGATCGAAATACTAGTGATCGATATAAAAAATTCATCTGCAAATAATGAAATTTTATCTATTTCGAAACAATTTGGGACGAAATAACTTTCTAATATCATCTCCCTTTTATACATAAAATTAAAAATACCTCTCGCGTAGGATACAGCAAATGCATATGAAGATGGCGTACAGTAACAAATATTGACCAATGGAAACCCATTCGTAGCAAGTCTTCCACAGTGTCAGCTTCACCCTTTTCTTTCAACGTTTCGCGCAAATAATCTCGTCCAAGATGATCCATTTCTTTTACTGCAATATAGAAGAAATACAAAACAGTTATACTCCATTTGTACACTTTTGCAAACGATGATCCATTTCTTTTACTGCAATATAGAAGAAATACAAAACAGTTATACTCCATTTGTACACTTTTGCAAACAACTAAAGTATCAAAATTTGAAATTGTACGAAGTTCCAACTAAAACTTCCATTCCTCTCAACCTACTCCTGCGATGTCGGGAAATATCGAAAGATAAAAATTTAATCAAAATTAGGATGGAATTTACGTCATATTGATGCAATAATTATAAGTGAATCGACTCGAGAATCAATCGAATCCATGAAATTTGTTTCAAGTACACAAAAAAGATTGGTGAAAGACAACAGTGGTTATAAAGCTTATAAAGCGATTGTTCAAAAACTTCACAAAAATAGCTCACCGAGAGGAAGATCAAAAGCCGTCAAATCACTTGCCCGATTGATATGTATTTTGCTGAGTATTAGATAATGATGTGGTGCATGTGGTGACCTATCTTGAATTACCACAGCCTTAAACGTCGAAGTAAACAACATAAATTTCACTGACATAAACAAATAATTGGAAACAACTGGTTGAATTCATACAATTTATTGGCTAGCTTTGCAACATACTGAATACGGTCTAATGTAATGCAATTTTAGAAGGAATAGAAATTTAAAATTAAATCATAAAGAGCTTGTCGACATCATAATTGATTATTGAAATCGCTTCAGCAATATTACAATTATTATTTGAAAAATTCAATATGACTGTTATCCGCCCTTAGAAAACAACGCCACATGACTTATATAAAAATTAAATATGAACTATTTATCTAGATATTTTAGTGTATTGAAATTATTTATATTATATAGTTAAATTATTATTTTAGCAACTAACTTGTAACAGAAAAATCCGAATATGTGATAACTTACATTTTCGGATGTTTTCAAATGTTTATCACGTTGACCATGTATAATACGGCAAAATACACAACCTCGAGCTGCCGTTGCCATGTTACAAAGGATTTCTGCAACACTTTTTCAACAATCATTATAGCAAAATTAAAAAAAGAAAAAGAATCGAGAACTCCATGATTTACGCCAAAAGGTATCAAAATTTCAATTCGCTGCAAAATTCTCAAGTTAAATTACAGAGATGCATATTTTTCTACCCTAAATCTATTCCATTTCTACCTTAAATTTGGTCATAAACATAATATCGCAATAACACTACTATAATCCTATTCCTGAAAAACAGTTACCACTGATGATGAATGATACTAAATCGCAGCTATATCTTACATATACCAGCTACTATAATCACGTCCAAATATCTGCTGGAAATTTTTTTCCCATATAAAAGTAAATATGAATGAGCATTAAAAACTCGATATCTCCTCCTCTCAACTTCGCTCTTCCAAAGCAAAAGAAAATTTTCGCATGAAATTAATCAGCAGTTATTAATAAATAATAATTAATGATAACAACGATAGTAATTATAATAAACTAAACTATGCGAATAATGCTTAAAAACCATGCTTTAAAGCATTGCCGCAGAACAGCTTTGGTCTTTTATGTAATACAACATTAGAAATACTTCTTTACAAGTATATTCTAATCTCTTTCTTAATTGAGAATCTTCAATCCTGCATTATGGACTATGAAATAAATTCAGGGAAATCACTACCAAATCATAGATATAGCTTATTTAATTTAAAGTGGAGAAAGACAAAAGAATACCAAAAAAAAAAAAATTTTAACCTTGAATACTATTATGATCAAACAGATTTGGTTATAATTCTATATGTTCATAAATAAGAACACACAGAATTATAATTAACACAAAATATTAACAGATCTAAGCAAAAGTGCTTAATTACTGAATCACGATAATCTGAAGTACCAATCCGATATGTTCGGTTAGAAATTTGAATCAAAAGCAAACCAAGCATTATAATGTTTCATTTTATTTTTTTCGTAGCAATAAGCAAAGAACATCAAAATCAATCAGTAACTATTTCAAATGAAAGAAAAAACAAACAAAGAAACAAAAAGCAAACAAAAATATATGAACACAAAATCACCGCACTGGATTTATCAGAACGGTGATTTGCCCTCTTCAAACAATCCATTTTTCACATCATCTTGGATCCCTGCACTACCTTTAATCCTAAACCCGCTTTATTTGCCCAGGAATGTTACAAGAAATTCATTAAGATAATTCGAAGTTAAGAGTTCAGTTATTCAACACACCTTCAACAGCATAGAATAATATTGGAACTCTTTTATGGAGAAATCATATTTTCCTCAAACATTTTTCATATTCTTAAATTGAATCTAATTTTTTTATCCTGAATAATCATTATGATCGAAGAGTATTTGATCATAATTATGAGCTGAAATTTCGCGACCAGCAAAATATCGTTTGTCCAGCGCCTGCCGTGCTGTATCTGCTTCTTGTGGATTATCAAATCGTACAAATATCTTCACATTACCGCTTGCTGGATCTTGAGCTATCACTACCTAAAAAAAGTTGTAGTTAACTAGGCGCACAGGACTTGGTAACGGTAATTTTTTTTGCGAACCATAGTGTCTCTGCCCTGTTCGTATATTTACTGAGATAGATGAATATTTAACATTCCTACACAATTAACATGCACTAACTAACAAAAGTGATGCTAAACAAAACATATTCCAATTGTTTCCAGAAGAAATGAAAATTTTAACCGCATTAAAAAACCACTGAAATTTGCGCTAATATACGTTCAATTCCTTACTTCTTGTACTTTGCCATATTTATTACACTCATCACGGATTTCACCCTCCAACTCATCGTCGCACTCTTCAATCGTTACCATATTTTTTAGCACTATTACTGTTGATCGATTTGTTCGCATTAGTTTGTGCATTAGCAAATGCCTCGCATCATTTCCTAAACAATGGAAATAGATGTTTTGATAAAATTAATCAACTAATCCAAATAAAATAATAAAGCATAATTCATTCAGCCAACAAATCAGATCAAAATATCAAAAACTTCAGGTTGGAGTCCCAGTAAAACCCAGAAGCTTCTTACCTCTAATTTCTAAGCCTTCTTGGGCAGCTAATGATACATCATCTGAATTAGCATTTTGTGCAGCCATTTGATCATTAAGTTCACCAGCTCGGTTTGCTGCTTCCAATGCTTGCGGGGTATTAAGCTGCAATAATATTTATTAATTGGATATTAAAATGAAACTAAAGCCGAAAAAAAAAAAACACGAATATAAGCAACTCTACGTGAAATATAAAGCGAAATTAAGAGATTTGCCCTGAGGATCATGCGGTTTGCCCTAGAAAAATAAACAAACCTGTGGCCCTTTTTGAATAGTTGGCATCGGTTTTTTTTTCTTCTTTTTATGTGATTTTTCATCCAATTTTGATCCTTTTTCTTTGCTAGTTCCACTTGTCTTCTGCAGATCGCGTCGACTTGGGATAGAACTATCAGAAACAACCAAAGCCATGCTACCAGAGTCACTCGTTGATGCCTGACCAATTGCAAGCTGATCCATTGTGCCATCAGAAGTAGTTATTCTAAACTTATGACTTATCAACCGATCTTCTCTTTCATTTAGGGCTAATATTTGTCACTGTCATCCTTCCTATGCGTTTTCTCTTTCGTTCTATTTTTATAATAATTAACTGTAAAAATACTATTCTAAACCAAAATTCATTTCGCCAAACCGTACAACTTAAAATTGTTTCAAGAAATGCACCAAATTATCTTACGATCCATAACTGCCATTAAGAATATAATNAAATACTATTCTAAACCAAAATTCATTTCGCCAAACCGTACAACTTAAAATTGTTTCAAGAAATGCACCAAATTATCTTACGATCCATAACTGCCATTAAGAATATAATTTTTTTTTAATTAAATTTTAAAGCCCAGTTTTAACTGAATTCGGAAACTAACACTTTACGATCTACGGGAGCAATGTTAGCTGGAAGTGGAGCAAATGTAGCAGGTTCAGCGAAAGAATTTGTTGAAGCACCAATGTTTATCCTCGATATTAACGATTGTGTAGACGACAACGTTGCAGGTGGTGGCGGTATTGAACAAACCTGTACAGTATGTAAAAAAATACAACCAAAACAATAACAGGTCCAGTAAATCAATCAGAGAATATTCTATTATAATATAATGAGTGTCCATACCTAACAAGTATTTTTCTTAAAGTTCTTGAAATCAGTACTTACTGGTGGCGGTGGTACCGGAATCGTATTAGCAGGTGTCGGTATGGATGTTATTACTTGTGGTGGCGGAATACTGACAACTTGCACAGGTGGTGACTGCGCGGCAAAACCACCAAATCCCCGGCGGCTCCCTGGAGGAGGTCCCGGTGGAAGTGGTGGAGTTGCAACAGTTGGAGATGGTGTTGAAATCTACAAAAAAAAAGCAAAATGAACTGCAAAAGATTTCAAAGAGTTTGATGAGCTTCAAAAACTTGAAATTTGGAAATTTTATCACAATCCTAGCAATTTTAAAGCTCCTATCCATCCAAAATAAAACATATTCGCTTGCATTTTCGCCAATGTAATAGGAAACACTCCTTTGTACTTGAATTAAAGCATAGCCACCTGGTTAGGAACAACAGAAGGTGGAGGCGGTGTTGAAGAAAGAATTGTTGGAGGATACGGCTTTCCTGTTGCTACTGGTGATACTGTTGCAAGCCCAACCAATGGAGCAGTTGCTAAGCCAACAGGGGGAACCGTTGCAATACCTACTGGCGACGTCACTTGCATATTATATGGTTGTGGTGAACTTTGTTGAACTGTAACACCTCCTGAGAACTGTAAAAATAATGATGAATCCATATTTTACACGTTTCACCTCATACCGTATTTGCAACTCGCCCGCAATTTTAAATTAAGAAAACTGAACATTGTTAAATCTCAGTGCAGGATGCACTTTTCATATTCTAAATTCGTTAGAAATTAATCATATTTTAGCAGTTTCGTACAGCTCCAAGTAGGCAGTAAATTCCACACTCTAGTAGTATTTCAACTTACCGGAGACGAGCTGGCAGTGTGAACAGGTGATTTCTTAGCAGTCATTTCTTCGGCTTGAATTTTGGCAGTGACTTCAGCAGCCGCAACAGCTGCAGCTGTTGGTAGGTTCACCGCAGATGTGGGAACAATGTATGTTAGAGCATCCGGTGGTGTAATACATTTTCCAACGCGCAAATACTGCCCACCAAGATCGAACATGTTCATCCCGGCAATTGCTTCATTAGCTGATTGAGCATTACTGAATTCCAAATATCCGAAACCTCTGCAAAATGGTACAATGCACACATCTTATTCAATGAATCTCAAACCGTTAGAATAAAGAATATAGCGCAAAATATAAAAATAAAATTGTACGCGATAGTTGAATAATTGCTGGCAAGTACATGAAAAATGTTCTATTAAATTTCAATAATTGACTGAAAACAACGAATTCAACCAGTGATATTGCATCTCACAGAAAAAAGCCGTAAGCGAAATGTTAGAGTCCGAAAATTTTATTTAATTAGAATGTAAGCGATGTAGTCGAAACATCGCGGGGATAACATAACAGATATCAGGAACAACACGTTAACAGAAAAAAAAATGTTTTCAAAAGCACATGCTAAGTTTTACCTATGCCCGCTTCCAGCGTTCGGCCCGGTAGCTCTAGCTAGTTGACATTTCGTCACCTCGCCGAATGCTTCAAACACACTTTTGAGATCAGATTCTGAGAGATCCGGATGAACTGAGGCGACATAGACCCTGGAAAAAAGAAGTTGCCTACAAAGGCAAAACGCAATTGTGATGATCTGCAAAACCTGATCGACTTACAGTTAACTGTTCGAAAACTTGTATTTCATTAAGTACAATGATATCGATAAAATGCATATTCTGCCAGTAATCTACCCTCAGATAAAAAACCTTTGTTGAATCGTTTCCAGACAATTATAAATGAACAATTGAAAACTGTCCTATGGACAGAACATTAACCCTGAGAATATGGCCCATCAACACACCGTTCATATCTGTATTATGATTATGATGAATTACATTTCAAAAATTAGTCCAAAAAATATCTAAAACAATCCATGAAAAAATGATGCTAACCGATGATATGCTTTTGCTTCTTGCATGACCATTTCGATAATCGGTTGAGCCTGTGGCATATTCGATGGCCGTCCGACCTCAAAATTGAGATCAGTGTGTAATATTCGAAATCTACCTAATCTACACCCCTTTAAAGCATAGAAACTAACACCTGTAGATCTCAACAAAATTTGAACAAGGATAATCATCCAATGAAGGATCGATTTATAAGAAAGAATTAAACAACCATGACAATTCGCCCATGATTATAAAAGAAAACGCAATAAAAGATAATAAGATAATTAACTGACTAGAACATTAACCTTGAGATTACGGCCGCCCATCAGCACACCGTTCATCGATTCCTGCGCCAAAAGCGCTGCCTCCGGAATTTCGTATTCCAAAAAAGCAAAACCTTTGTGATGCTAAAAATACTACAACATGCAATACAAGACGATAATTTAACAACCTACAAATCAAAACTGGCGATAAAAGGTCATATCATTGGAGCTATTTAACCAATAAGTGCAGAATATCTCTCAATTATGAAGCACATTCACAAAGCGGAATTTTAAAAAGCATTTCAGATAAGATTTGCGATAGCAGCCGCAAACATTAGCCTGAAATCTATTTCATGGATTCCACTTTTTCGGTAACTAAACGACAAGAAAAGGTAAAAACACTTTCTTGAGCACTTTCTATCGACAGCAACGATATAAACTAACCCCTGTAACGGCATCCCAACTCATATTAATTGATTTGATTGGACCAAATACACCAAAGGCATTTTTTATCATTTCTTCGCGAACTTCGAAACTGATCGAACCAATATAAACACGTGCCATTAGAGATAAAGCTTGTGCATACATCGCAACTTTTTGTTGCTGAAACAGTAAAATGATCAGGGTAACATTACAGTATAGATTAAAAAACTGATAATAAAGACCGGAGTTTGCTTCTAACAAAAATACATAACAAGATTATCCCCAACTTTTGCAAAAATTGGAAAGTCTATCAAGAGTTCGGTGTTAATTCATCGCATTTAGATTAGCTTCTTCAGTTTTTAAAATCAGCTTTTCTTTTTTGCAAGATGACGTTATTTCGTAAACCACCAATCTATTTTATACCACAGGTTATGCATTTAGTGAGGTAAGCAGTTTCACATCAAAAAATTGTTAATTCATCGAATAATCCATGTAATCAATTTCGAAATATATATTTCATATAAGCAAATATATTATACTTACATTCTGCTGATGTGCAAGTGTTTGCCTGAGAAGTACTTGCTTGATTGATTGTTCTTTAGCATATTTTTTTGCATCTGCTAACCAATCTTTTTGCTTGCTGCGCAACTTTACAAGGCCTAAACCCAATAGCTGAGCTTCTTTCTTAGCTCCAGGTCCAACGATGATCTTAAAAAAAAGGAATTAGAATTAAGTCTTAAAAAGTTGCAATATCTATCAACTATGATAGCAGTCTGGCATAGTATTCCCAAAATTTTAATAGGAAATTAAAGTTCCATAAGAATTATTCCATTATATTTGAATTATACAATCTTTGATTCAGCCTGTTTCAAATTGTTTATCAATTTTCTCTATCACTATTTACATCATATTTATAATTTTGAAGTAACAGCTACCATAACAATATCCAAGATTCATATCACTTATGTAACGTATTTATCTGTTTTTATGCATTTTTTCTTTTATATTAGATTTTTAAGAACAAAAAAAAAAAAAGCAAAGAAATGAAAATAAAAAACGTGAAAAATATTTAAGTACTTACAGCTCCCGATTGTGGAAGAACAGGCATTGGTACAAGAGCTTCGCTTGGCATGTATGTTGCAACAGGATCTGCTGTAACATGCAATCCCGTAGTACCATTACTTTCTAAAAACAAAAATGTATGAAAATACTAAAAAATGTATATATGAAAAGTATGAAAATACTAAAAACAAAAAAATGCAGTATGAAAGTATTTCTAATAATTTTAATTATATAAAAATGATCATTCATATAAACAAACCTGTTTTAGCTTGTATCCCAATAACAGTTGCATCTTTTGCTGGTTGTTGTCCTAATTCATCCATAACCTAAATTATATGTACTTCGATTTGAATTTATTCTGAAATCATATATACATTATAGTAAATGTGCAAACTAGTTTCAAAACATTCCAATCCATCCCAAAATATCAATTCCTCCATCACCCTCCCCTCCCCTACCTTGTCATCGAATACTACAGTCAAAACATCACATCTGGCTTCATTTATTACTATTATATCTCCCTGTGCTACTCGGATACCGGTGGTTCCCCGTCCATTTTGCAATTTTCATGCAACGGACCAGAAATCGAATGGAATTCATAAAAAGTGAATTTGCAAACGCCAATTTCGGCAACCTCCTAAAATTTTCATTTCTAAATTTCACTACATTCTAAACTCCACTATATCTAAATTTCATTATAGTGAGTTCGCATCTCAAAAATTTTAAATACAATCAAAATTAATGATAATTACTATATGGTTGTGAATGGATGACCAATTGCAAAATGAAGCAAATTTAAAATTTAACAAAACTTTTTACTACAACATTTTAATGTAGCATTAAATACAATATCCTTCATAGGCATATTTATTAAAGCTTTAATCTCCTAAAAAATAATTTAAATTTCGATTTTTAAATTAAAAAAAAATCTAAATTTAAATCATATAAAGAAACAAGAGTATTAGAATAATCCAGTGCTACTCTATAATTGCCTTTCAATTAAGAAAAACGAAATAGAAATGCTATGATTCCGTTACTAAAAAACTAGATGCACAAAATACGAATAAATGGAGAAAATGGAAAATCTTATGAATAAGAATTAAAAATTTGACTCACAGAGAAGATAGCGAGCTATATGACAATATGAATACAGATCGGTTATCAAATAACGGCATTACACTGTGTTTTACTCCACAGCTGATTAAATTTTGGGAAATCTTTCAGCACACCAAGATGATGAATAAAGGAGAATAAAATAATAACGAATCATTTCAAAACCGATTTATAGCAATGATGATCACACATTAATGATTGTTACATGACACTAAATGAGAAATTTAAGCAATACATTTTCTACGATAACAAATATTACCTTGGAATTTAAACGTAACATTACTTATTAAAAATTAGATCAGAGAAAACTAGCAAAAACTTGTGCAACGTTCAGTTTTGATACAATACTGTTTACGAGAAGCTATAAATTAAAAACCTAACAATGCAGTTTCCAAAAAAAGATTTATTTTTTGGTGAAAACTATGCTGTTTGTGACGATTTTATATTCAACTATACAGCATCTTCAGGATGCTCGCATCGATACAGGTAATCAGATAGCCGTGCTATCAGTTTATCATTCTTATTCAGCGCATCTTGCAGTTCACCCACTAAGAATTTCCGTTTTTCGCGATTTCGCTGAATCTTTAAATAACCAATTATAAATATTTGAAAATATTTCATATAATTTCTGAAAAAATTTAAGCATATGTAGCAGACAAAAGAAAATAATTTAAATGAATGCTTAAGATATCCGGGCTCGGAGCCCATAAATATCTCATCGACACTGAGATCAGAACAGTACCAACTTGGTGACAAAGTCAGTCAATGTTTTCCTTGTAACAACGTTTGTCTGTTTATCATTGTCTTGCTACTTGCTAATTATTGTGAATGCCTCAGCGGATCTTTCACATCCACATATTACATATTCCACTTCTATAATTCTGAAGCTTGCATGAAAAAAAAATTTACTTGTTCATTTTCAGTATTATCATGATTGATTTGCAAACCGTCAAGTGTTTCCAAAAGCTTCATACAATTTTCAGCATATCCTTTCAGACGTTTATCCATTCCCTTGATATAGCCTTGCCTCTCAGGATCTGTAGCACTTGATTTTCAAACAAAATATATGAATCGGTTATACAAAACTGTGACTATTTATCCCAATCACGTTTATAAATAATGATTGACATATGAACTTAGTGGTAAAACACAAGAAATAGTAAATTGAATATTATTCAAGATGAATTAATTAATAACAAAATCAAATGAAGAGAGTTCTGCCGAAAATTATCAAATGATAACATGAAGAAGTTGTAAAACCTTTCAGGAAGTTTTTCTCCAACTGAGTCAAATCAGTCTCATTCTTTGCATATATTTTAGATATATCTTCAGCATGCTTCTTCTCAAAGTCTACCAGCAGCTTTAAAAAAAGAACAAGTTTAGATAGTTTTAAGATTAATATAAATTTTATTATACTCCTAGGTTCTGATCTTTGCAGCAATGTCATCGCAGATATACAAAAAACATAAATATTGACGTATCTATATCCATTTCTAGAAATAGTTATGAATACTGTTGATGCTGTACAAGGATTAAAAAATTTTAAAAATTCTGCATATAACAAACCTTCCATCCAACATCTGTATTCATTGTCGGTGGCTTTCCAAGAATCAACAGTTTATCATTTTCTTTAAAATTAAAAGATGATAGTGGAGTGGAATCATTACCCATTAAAATACGACCTAAACATTAAGAATTCATGCATTGTATAATCAATTCCTTTCTTGATGCTTCAATATTAAAAGGATTATATGATTAATAATAATTAAGATTTCCATAATTCCGCTTTAAAATTTCATTAATATGAAAGAGTTAAATGTAGGAACATTTTTTATTCTTTTAAAAAATTCAGTATAGTTTTCAATTTTTTAATTCAGTATAGTTAACAAATATTATAATTTTTTTTATAATTCAGCATAGAACATTCTTTTAACAAATTCCGTATAATTTACAAAAAAAAAAGTATTATACCTCTGTGAACAATTTTTAAAGCATTCGAATTGATATTGCACAGTGAACATACTTGTTGTTTTAGAGATCCAAGCGTTGAGATCCTTTCTGCAAGTGTTGTACTGGAATTAATGCTGTTGTCTCCTTGAGTTGCTGCAAAAATTAAAAAACTATTTGACAGTGCTGATGTCACTTTTCCAAAATTATTTTTTTCGATGTATGTAATTCGATATCAGGACACATCATAAACTTTATACTATACGCATCATTAAATGATGTGGACAATTGCAATATCGTAGGATTCATTTAACAGTGAATGTATGAAAATACTAGCGAACCCGTAACAATGCATGACAGCCAACAAATATTTAATTAACAAAAAATTTCACTTACACGTGTTTTGACATTCATTCACGTTGTCTGGGATTTGTCCAACGTCTACTTCTATAGGATAAATTTTTGTAGCACACGAAATATTTAATATCATTATGTATTCATTCAATCAATCAACCAATCCTAAAAGAAAAATAACACGGAAACTCCAATAATGCTTACATTTACGAGTAGTACGTTAAGTCAAAGATTAAAAGCTTATTGTTTATAATACGTACGTGTTCATTACATACACATAATTCATCAACATTACATGCATCCTAATTCATCAACATTACATGCATCCTAATTCATCAACATTACATGCATCCTAATTCATCAACATTACATGCATCCTAATTCATCAACATTACATGCATCCTAATTCATCAATATTACATGCATCCTAATTCATCAACATTACGTGCATCCTAATTCATCAACATTACATGCATCCTAATTCATCAACATTACATGCATCCTAATTCATTAACATTACATGCATCCTTAATTGACAAAAAAATAAAATTTTGTTTATCCTTCAATAAATTTACCTATTAATTAATTGATTATACAGTTTCTTGAACGAAACATTATGCATTCATTTCCTCATAATCTTTTACGCTTGGCTATATATTAATCACCTAACAAATTCACGCAGTAAACGTCCACCCCTCAGATCACGTTCGTTCCCCACGACCACGTTTAACTTTTGATCACGCAAATTACGCAAACCCAAATTAGCTACCATTATTGGAAGAGATGTTTGAGATAAGGACTGCATAGAGAGCACATGATAAATATGGAAAATTGATTAGATTAGAAAGAGTATAAGCCAGAGAATGAGAGCGATAAAAGAATTAGAAAGAGTATGAGTTAGAGAGTGAGAGCGATAAAAGAACTGGAAAGAATAAGCGTTAGAGAGTGACTGCGACGGAAGAAGTAGAAAGAGTACAAGTTAGAGAGTGAGAGCGATAAAATGTTACACATTGAAACTGTGAAAAGTGATTCCCATCGTGCATGCGTGTTTGTATACGTACGTACGTGTATGTATGTGGATGTGGTTATGAATACATTCACATGTATTTGTTATGTTTCAGTACATTCTGATTCAATGAATTCCTCAAATGAGGAAAATAACAAAAAATGGGACTTTAGGATGAATAGAAACAATCAATAACAATTACAGTAATCCGCAAATTTGTAATTAATCAATTAACAATAGAAGAAGGCACCAATCATATGATAAATCAATTGAAAAACTAAAGCACCCATAGGAAGGCTATTAAGAAAGCTTAAATTCTTACAAATCATTCCTTAGGTTTAAATTCTTAAATTCCTTAAAAAAAACTTAAATCTCTTGAAAACATTCCTTAAATTCCAATTTCCTATAAACTTCCATTATACAATAACTTGTACTTGCTAAATAGAATATATAGAATCGTTGTTATCCGTAAATTCTTTCAATTTTAATGTTAGTTATATCAATTTCGATGCTTTCGCCACAGTTTCGCGATAATTTACCGCAGAACAGAATATTCTAGATTGTAATTTTGAAGTAACTTAATTAGTTAATCTTTTTGTCTTACGCAAATAATCGTTTTCAGGATATTTCTTATTCTTTCGATCCGCTCCTAAATCATTCGGGACTTTTTTTCAGGATCATTTCTGTTTTCCAACGGATATTTTCTTCCTGTCTTGCACCGGAATTCTTTTATTTGATCTTTTTTTCCCATTGAATTTTGAATAGCTACATGTAATTTTCCACCTGGGATTACCTTATCAGTTACCTTATTAATTTCATTTCTTGCACATACATTAAAGACATTCAGCTCATCTCATTTACATATCAGGATTACTCACTTTTTTTATTCTATTTTTACAGTATACTTTCAAAGTATGATTCATGTGAAACATATAAACAAGATAATCAGTTCATACATTTCATACATATTGTACAATCTAAAAAAAACTGAACTGATATTAAAATAAAACATGAAATCATATTAAAATAACAATTCAGTCTAAGAAATTTGAGTAAAGATTAAGTACATATAATTCCATTTTCTATCCGAAATTCTTCAAAATTCCGTAATCAACATAATCAAGTACAACATTATTTCCGCTCCTTAGAAACAAACGAAGGAAGAACTTTATTTGCCGTAGCGTTGCCAGCTTGCAAATTCGAGTTACCAGTAGCTCCTGATGATGCAGATTTCTTTGCTGAAATAATATTAGATGTTTTGGAAAAATGATGTTTTTTACAAGCTAGATGAAAATGACTGGAAAACAATTATTGTTACAAATTTTAATTTTTTTTTTTTTTAAGTTTGGTATTAAATCCAAACAAATAACATTGATTTAGAAGCAAGAAGTGATTCTAGAAAAACTAAATTAAATGAAAAGAGAAAGGGAAAGATAAATTCAAATACAACTTTTTTTTTTAAGATCACCGAAAGAGTGATAACCTTTCTTAGCAGCGAAATTCGAGAATGTTACTAAGATATCATTTTCTGGCTTTAACGGCTGAATTCTTTCCTCTGAAGACTTTTGCATGTTCCCTTTGTCATCCTATAATTAATTGATTAAAAATGGAATGATTCATACGTCAATTTTATTTCTTCATCTTTGTCTCTTGTGTTGAGTATTTTAATTATCACAGTAAGCAGAAAAATCTCCCCTGCACTTTTCGAAATAACTGATATAATAGTAAATCGTTTAAAAAATTGAAATAAACAGAATTACCTTCCTGAAATTAGAAATTGATTTTGAACAACTTGACTCCATTTTCTCGTCCTACAAGCGAGTAGTAATTAAAAAAATGCAAACAGAATGTCGTCTTCCAATACAAATCATAGATAATATAGTACTTTGACTACGAACATGGATAAGAAATTCGAGAAAGCGCCAGAGCACTAGTATCAAATAAAACAGGTTGTCCCGGCACATTCAGACCTAAATCACAGTGCAGTATTCTACAATTTAAACAATGCTTCATACCTCACGATCTTTGCAATCACTACAGACAAATAGAAAACGAGGATCTTTGGCTTGTGCAGCTGTAATTTCAGGACGAGCACATTTCTGATGAACAGTTTTACCACATTCTTCACAATCCAAGATCATATGATTTGGCAAACTTGTTGCACCACTACATGTACAACAGACCTTAAAAGTAATGAGATTATGGAAATGTGTGTTGCAGAATTTCATATGATAATTATTTCAAAAACAATACTTGAATGATGAATAATGTGACACAAGGATTGATGCGTATTACTGAACTGTTTATAGTTACTGTCCTACATTACTCACTTTGTAATTTTTGCTTTGAAATCCGGAGAATTTCGGGGAACTGCTGTCATCAGAATCATCGCTTAATTCGAACTGAGACAACACCAAAGACGTTGCGAGTGGTGGACTATTTGTTGCTGACTGAAAACATTAAAAATTCTGGATTTTACTCTTGAAACTAAAAGAATAAAACAGGAATTTTAACGAAAAAATCATAGCAAACTAAGAGTGATAACAGTGAGTACATCAACATTTTTGGCGTTCGATTTTAGTTTCATTTTCTCCTTTGCCACTAATTTTGATCGCGAAACATTCACAGAGCGTATTTCGCCTATAAAAATTCACCTTTAGGATATAGAGAAACCGAAAAAAATCGAAGATCATTTCATGATATTCATTTTACACAACATTGTTGTATGGCAGAATCAGTTATGCAAAACGAAAATCAGACTAACTATCAGTTACCCGGTAGTATACGTGGTGAAATTAGTGATATAATTAGATGTAATTCAACGCTGAAAATATAAGATCGTAACTAATGTCAGGATAAACATCAATACAAATTTAAAGAATTCTGAAACTGTAACACCAACCTTTATTAACATCCTGATGGGTTTTCTTGGATAACGGTGCTTTAACTTCCTTGCTATCAGCTTCATCATCTGATATCCACATAACATTCAAATCATGTTCTTTATAATAAGCTGCTAACTGTAATTCAAAAAACAAATCTATTAGAGCAATGAAATTCATGCAAATCACCATAAACATTCCCGTTTACTAAAAAAGTCTGAGAGATCACCTTGCTCGAAAGCTAATGTGGCAATCAAAATCTTAAATAAACTTAAAAAAAAAATCAAATTCCGCTCAGAACTGATTCTTACTTACAAATGATCTGAAAATCCATGGCTGATTTACAAGTAATTTTCCAATGACAATTTTCGTAACGAAATTTTTTGAAATATTTGACGTATGCAAATTTATTACTTCATCATGCATTTGACGTAACTGATCGCAGGAATTTTGTTCGTCACTTTGAAATAGCTCACATAATTTTGCGAAAAATTCTTTGCCAAAACGACTCTTTGCGTCTGATGGTAGCTTCTTCTTCATTGACACTAAAAGGAAAAAAAAACCATTCGCTAATTTAATTAATCTTTAAAAAAAATTAATCTTTTTTTTTAAAGAATTTCGATAGAATTTTTGATGCTAAGCAGAAAAAAAATACTAAAACTAACATTTACTTCGTTCTTTTTCACGCTTACGTCTTTCCAATATAATAGTTGATGAAGTGGACAGTTTCGATGATTTTGTTAATGAAATCATCTGCAAAATATTTTAATAATAACCAAGAAGTATGAAAATGGTAAGACTTATTGTGAGATTCTTAGATTGTTTCCACGGGAAGATTGTTTTGAAAAAAGATAACAAATGAATCATTAACAACAATGTAATTTGTTAATTCTTTTTTTGAAATTTTTTTTTTCAATGTTTTTCCAAAACATTGATTAATTTCTTCTTGGATTTATGGAAAATAAAGAATTCCTTGATTACTTTAATGATATCACTTCTTAAAACTTTTGCTTCTCATCACTCCTGTAATTTACCAAGACTTTATTTTATGGTACAGAATTATTTCTGGCAAAAAAGAAATAGAAAAATGATTTGATGTTTTCTTTAAAGTAAAATTTACTCACTTCCCCTATGCAAATAAATTATTCTTAACAACAACCTGTAAGTAAATTAACAACCTTTAATCTTTTATCATCACTTTAATCACACACTACAATCTCTTCAATCAGCAGTAATATTACGTTCTCTTACCAGCAAATGCTCTCCCTTTCTCTCTTTCTCCCTCTTCTCTCATTGCAAGCAATACTCTTTTCGTCCACTTTCAATCTTTGCGATAATCTCAATAACAATTTCTCATGTTTTATTTTTTCATTCTGACAATTCCTACTCCATTTATACACTCTTTTATTCTTTTTTCTTTTCTCATGCTTCATATTTTTTGTATAGCTCTCCTTACTCTCATCCGTTCTGTCAACGTTTTCTCGCTTTCAAGAATAATAGCTATGCTACAATTAATGCAATACGAAATCCCACGCTGAGATTTTTTTTTACTATGTTCATGTGTTTATATAAATGTATGTCTAGCAAAGAGTTTGAAAAACTTAAAGTATTGTATGTTATTTCTTGAAAACGGAGTCATACAACCGGTTGTTCGAAGAGATGGTAAAATTGTCATCAATCATTGTACAATTGTCATTTCAAATTTTATGGTATCGTTGGCAAATATTGAAATTTTTATTATTTTATCATTTTTTAATTTTTTTGAAAATTGGAATACTCAAAAATTTTTTATTCGAAAATATTTTAACTTTTTTCTTTGAAAATATTTCAAAAAATTATTTGGAAGCAAAAAAAATTGCTACATATGAAATTTATGAAAAAAAAAATTTTGTGAAAAAATAAGAAATGAAATTTACTAGCTTAATTAAAAAATAATGCTAATTTAGATTCATTTAAAAATTAATTAAACAATGCTAATTAGATCCACTTGAATATTAGTTCTTTCCAATTGCACGATTAATTGATATATGTTTCATGCTAAAATCTACTAATATTTTAATCTTAGATTAATTTGTTCATTATAGTTCATCAGCTATTCACATTTCCGCAAAATCAGATTGTCAAACATTAATATGGGATAAAGGTATACCAAATGCCGTGAAGTGCATGATTTCCAATCCGTTAACATGGTTCATTGATAATACGATGATAAATACAACCGATCCAACGTACAGAAAAATGTTTGTTGTTAAATTTGAAATTTCTGAAGAAATCCGTGTCAAAAATTTTTACATATATGTAAATTTATTCATCGTATTAAAAGGTATACATTTTTCACATTCTTTTCTTATGTATTTAAGAAAAAAAAAGTTAAAGAAATTAAAGCTGGAAAAGGAAAGAGAAAAGATTAAATGATTTTGTCGCTTTCTTTTCTTTTTTTTTTTTTTGTTAATACTTTAATGATGCTAATTAGACTCATTTAATGAGGATGAATTCAATCAAATATACTTGCAGCATGTGACAGCATATGACATTTATTGATTCCATTGATCTGCAAATTCATCATGTTACTTGAGGCTTAACTTTGATTTAATTGTAGTTAATTGTAAGCCAATCAAAATTCATTTCCACATATGCCCTTTACAGAGTATATTGGCTAAAGTTTTCATTTATTTAGCATTGAAGCAGAATCTTGATTTTTGATATCATTTTTCAACGATATCAGTCCATTGTATCTTAATTCTCATTCATCATCTAAAGAAAAAATCAATATTGATGCTAAAAAATATTATTTGAAATTTTAAAAACTTCAAAATAGACGTAAAAAGGAAATTACTCAAAAAAGCTTGATATTTGTTAATTATTAATATTTGATAATAGTTAATAATGTTACGAAATATTAATAGTAAATTTCAGTTATGGTTATCTACCGCATGATGATTATCTTTATGTATATCATCCAAAAGATAATCAAGTGATCCAATGCATGAGAAATTTAACCTCATATTGTTATCATATAAGTAATGTTATCATTTTAAATTATAGTAAAATGATTAAGATGCAATGAGCAATCAAAAAATTTCTAGTATCAGTATGATAGAATTAATAATCAAAGTTTATGCATTACTTGATAAATTTATAATTAATTATCACAACTAAGGATGTTTTATGAAATAATGATTATCTGCAGTTTTAAGAGGATGTCATCCTAATACATGTGAAAATAATGGCAAATGCGAAATGATTGATGCAAATACAGCAATTGAACGAGTGACTTGTATGTGTAAATATCTCTCCAAAGGATACAAATGCAATGAAAGTAAATGGAAATTGAAATTAATACTATTACTTAAATACATTAGAGAAATTCTCTCCTTTCTATTTTGATTATAAAAATTTGCACTTGTTTCCAATATAGTAATACAAAGAATAACAGATACAAAATCAAATACTGACAATAATTTAGTTAACCAATATCTATTAATTAAAGTATTCTTTTTTGAAATTTAAAAGCGAAGCTATTGAAGAGTTAAAAAAAAAAAAACTATCAAGTTCAAAATTGTATATATCTTAGCTGCAACAGCATAGTGTTGTTCCTTCATAGTGTTAGCAGTTCATCAAAAGAATTAATGACAAAAGTTATAAATAACTAGTGATGATGGTTCTAATCTAGTATTTATGATTGCATCTGATTGTGGCTTATGCAACAACTTTAATTCTTTCATTATCAAATTTAGCTAAGAGCATGTGAAATAAATTAATCACAAAAAAATTGTGTAAAAACTTTTTAATTAAACAATCTTATTATTTGCAAATTCTTTCAGTCCTAAAATTCAAAAATGCATTTTTTTAGGATATGAAAGTATGACATGGGTGACAATATTACTTTGGTTAGCTGTACTATTCGAAGTGGTAATGATTGTTGGCGCAATTTATCGAAACGAGTAAATATGTTTCCATTTTACTTTTTCCCATATCTGATCTTTTTGTATTGATAATTTATTATCAAAGTTAAAAAATAAAAATAAAAATTGAATGCATTTTACTAAAAGTAAAATTATTTCATATATTATAATTATTGATTTAATAAATTATTTCTAATTATTTGTTGGTTGTTTATAATTTAATTAGTTACTTTTAATTAAATTATCTTTTAGTTATCAGTTTACTTATTTAATTATTATAATTAAATTATTTTTAACCATTATTAAAAGTAAAATTATTTCATATATATTATGATTATTCATTTAAGTTATTTTTAAACTATTAATTATTATTATTTTTACTACTGAATTCTGAATTTAGTACAGTTAGAGCGATGATGAATTTTTAATTGTTGATATTAAGAAATCCTATAACCTACGAAATTCCATTATGATAATTATTGTTTCATTTAGGAGGCTAAGAATTTATAAAGGTGTAATCAATCGTCGTTTTGTGGACATAATTGATCAGCCTGATGAATTATTCCAATGAAGAGAAGAGTTATTGCTATTCATTTTTTTCTTTGCACATAACCTTTAACACTTTTTATTTAGAATTTTTTAAAATAAATTTTATTCATTGAATTTAAATTTGAATTGTCATGTGTAGGTAATGAATTTTTCATACATTCATCTGTAGATTGTGAATGTAATTAATGCAATATATATACATCTATTATTCGCATTTACCATTACAGTGCTAATCATAAGATTGCTTCTTTTAAATTATTTTTCAAAAATTCAACTTTTCTGAATAGTAGTATGCATTTCATTTGATTTCTTTGCTAATTACAAATTACGAATTTCTGTCATTTTTATGTCATATAAGAAAAATTTTTGTTAATAGAAATTTTAACAGAAATTTTGTTCAAGTTATTAATTTTAGGCCATTACTTTATTACTTAATGCCAGTGGTATAGTATGTATTTCATTAATGTCTTTAGTTAATTACTATTGTCGTTGCTTTTTTTTTTTAATTTCGTTTAAATATATTGAAATAGTTTTATTAATGCTATTACGATGAAATTTATTGTAGTAGCATTAATGCTTGATTAATAGCAATTGAGCTAATTTATTTATATCGTTAATTAAAATCATCATAGATTGCATACATTGGCAATATTAAGTAAGATGCATAGATGATGAACCATCAGTGCCCATTTCAGTCTTATTTAACGATAAAATTTTGTCATTAAACATATGTGATTGATTAATTAAAATATATTAACTTGCCACATTTATGCGTATTTCTTGAAATTTCTTCACAACATCAAGAATGTCTCCTGAGTATTTCTCGGAATTTCTTCTTGATAATCGGAAACATTTTATCATTAAAAATTCTTATAAAATGTCTTTTGCCATTGTCGCTTAAGCTTAGTAATATTAAACGGAATTTTTTTTTTTTTATCTTGAATCTTTATAGCTATTTTATATTTTTTCTAGGATGAATTGCAAATTTAACAATTTTATTCTACACATTAATTGAATGTATCTTACCTGAGATTATTTAATACAAATTTGTCTCTGAAGAAGTGGGACAGAATAAGACGCAGAAAAAACTTTTTCTGTTCAAGTTTTTAGGAAAAAGAATTCTTATACATTTTTCTACTTACACTGGTAAATTGTCAGAATGAAATTACTTAAAAATAGATTTGAAAAAAAAGTTTGAGCAATAATTTAATTTTAATAAATTTTTCTCAAGCTAATTAGTATTTTAATAGTAATTTCACCAAAAAATAATGCCACTTCTTCTGCCAATACAACGTTTGAATTGCAATCACCTGTGAAAACTTCTGGTAATCTCGAGTGTTGAAAGTGCGCAATACAAGTAATTAACATTTAGCAAAAAAATATTATTAAACATCAAATCAAAATTGGCGTAATCAAGAAAACAAAAAAAAAAGGAAGTAAAAAGTAAATAAAAAAAATGAAAGCGAACTAAAATGCCATGGAAAGTGAGATAAATAATAAGTTCGAAGAAAAAAATTTATTAATAATAATAATAACAGTATGCCAAAAAATAAAATAATGAATTCAAACATTAAAGTTCAAAAATAAATTTCATAATGAAATTGGAAAAAAAAACAAACAGAATTTGAAGTTGAGGAATCGATTGAAAAAAGTGCAGATTCAAGTAATAAAATAATTAATTAGACAATGAGTTAATTAATTCTGAAATTGAAAGTATTTTATCAGTGAAAAATTTAACATACACTATTAGCTTTATTCATAAATTTACCTTTTCTCGCTTTGTAAGTACTTCTTTTGCATTTTTATTTTTGTATGAGTGTTTAGGTTATGGGAAAATGACTCGCTGAAAGCGAAATTGTTTGATCAGTCTTTTCTGATCCTTCTTTACCGACGATGACCTTGTGTCCACTCTAATCCTATCACTTCATCATAATAACTTTCAAATAGCAAACACTTATTACTGTACACAGGCAATTTGTTAAGCATTTCTTTTTTCTAAAAAATTTTATTTACAGTGAAAAAAAAGTATAAAATGTTATGCTTGCATTTACTGATGATATTTATGTGTGTGGGTGTGTGTTGGGGCTATTTTAAAATTTAGTAAAAATTTGGGGAAATTTTTAAATTATTTAATACTCATCATTTTATGGAATGACAAACTAACGTATTATGGTTGTTGTTCTACCGGATTAATACTAAATTACATAATCGGGAAAAAATCAGCAAAATCACTAATTTTTGATCTGTTCAATTTATTTATTTGCTTCGATCATAAAATGAAGGAGAAATAAAATCTTTATATGCTGAAAATATTATTCTCTATTTTATATCATTTATGTCAGTTATAATAAATAAATTTATTAGCCGAAAAAAAGCAATTTCGAAATTTTTAAATTTTTCAAAATTAAGAAATATGATAAAGGGATTTTTCTCTGATTTAATCAACAAATAGAATTAACTTCCAACTTCCAAACTTTTGTCATTTTGTATTCATCCATCTGTTTTATTTTTTTTTTTGAAGGGGATATGAGGGGAAAAATGCAAAAATTCTTTTGTTCATATTCAAACAGAATCAAAGCAAATCATTCAACAACCATTTTATTTGCATAAGGATAAAAGATGCTCTAAGTTATTCTGTGTCCCGATCATTGAGGATAGTAAAAGCTGCCGATAGGCGGGGATTGCTACCGACAAACAATAATGACAGTACTAAACAGCGGAAGTAAATCTGTTTATGATCGAGAATTATTTCGCATCAAGTCGACGACAACAAAAGATGCCAGATTGCAATACTGATGATGATATTACATCAAAAATATCAGGTAAATGTTCAAGTTCTTGAAATTCAGCGTTTTAAACTTTAATATTTCAAGACATTTGTACGGAAAAAAATAGCAACAGTCAATTTTTGCTGTTTTTATGTAATATATTACGAATAAGGAAGAAAATACAGTAATTAAGAAAATGGAATCGAGTATGAAAATGGAATCGATTATGAATCTGTAAAAAAAACTGACACGAAAATTGACGAGTAAATATCATTATTTTGATTTTCGGCTTATTATCATGATTTGTCATCACTGTAATAACTTACCATGTTAAACAAAAATATGCCAAAAAAGAGACTAATTGAATGTTTTTACTTTTTGATGACAAATAATTTCCGTTTCCATACTTTTTATTTATATCAAATATCGTTAAAGTTTGCCTTACTTGGCTTAATTAACTTATTTGTAATTAATCATCAATTTTTTTTAAACCATCAATAAAAAAATTTTCACAAAATAAGTCATTTTTTTCTTGGTGTTGAAATAAATCAACTTGGTGGTGAATTCGTAAATGGACGACCACTTCCACTTCGATTACGTCATAAAATTATTGAATTAACAAATATTGGATTTCGTCCGTGTGAAATTTCACGTCGATTAAAAATTTCACATGGTTGTATCAGCAAAATTTTATCACGTTATGCTATGTATGGTACAGTAATGCCGGGTACCGTAGGTGGTAGCAAACCACGTGTTACAACTCCAATGGTATATGTTGAAACTTTTTTTTTTTAATTAAAGTAATAATTTCTTATGGAGAAGTAATTCAAAAAACAAAAATTTTCCCTATATTTTTTTAAAATTTCAAATATTTGAAATGTCTCAAACTTTTTTATGACATTTTAAATATTACAATGAATTTTTGAATTTAATTTAATTAGTATGTAATGAATGTTTGCATACTTTAGGTAATTGAGTATATACATCTTCTGAAATTTCATAACCCGCATATTTTTGCCTGGGAAATTCGAGAACAATTATTGCGTGACAAAATATGCCAGAGGCACAATTTGCCATCTGTCAGTTCGGTTTCTCGGATTCTCCGAAAGAAACAAATCACTCCAACGAATAATTCATGTTGCACACAAACTTGTAAGTAAAATTGACATTCTTCATAGTAACAGTAAAAGTAGAAAAAAAAAATCAAACAAGCAAAAAATCTACTGTACTTCTTGTTTCTTAATTTTTATTAATAAATGTTTACGAAGCAGAAAATTCAGCCAAGATCTTTTTAAATAGCTGAATTAATTTTATAATAATGTTACACAAAGCAAAAGTAACTCATCGCCCTTTTCAATTTCACAATTTGTTTATTATATTTATAAGCTGCATTAAAAAATACCTTTATATTTATTATTATAATCGTTATTACTATTCATTATTATCATTCTAATTAATATTATTGTTGTTTTCATTATTATTATTATTATTATTGTTGCCGTTATTATTACTATTACTATTATTATTATTACCATTATTATTATTACTATTATTATTACTATTATTATTATTATTTATTATTATTATTATTATTATTATTATTATTATTATTA
>JARVGP010000272.1:0-56748 GCA_029876185.1 Mansonella ozzardi | reverse complement strand
CAAATATAATTAATGAATGTAACGTAACATAAAAAACTGAAATAACGTCAAAGAATTAAGGTCAAAAAACTGAAATAACGTCAAAGAACTAACGTCAAAGAATTAACGTCAAAAAAGTGAAATAACGTGAAAGAACTAACGTCCATTCCATCTCGTCCACTGCTCTGCCCAATTCCGGTAACATGCCCAATTCCTCAAAGGCCGTCATCCTTCTTTACTAAATGAACGTACAACTGGTTATAACTGAAGCGTAACTATCAACACGCCACCATCTATTGAAACACCCGTCAAGCGTGTTCATAGCCAACACGTAAATCCTATGAAAATTATGATCCCATCCATTAGACTACCTGCCATGGACACTTTCCGGAATTGTTCCTTCCGGAATTTCATGGATGCTTTCCGGAATTGTTACCCCATAGCTATCCGTATTCCGTTACCCAAATGTAACTCCGATCCATTGAATTATTGATTGGATTCAACAGAAAAAGAAGTTTGATGATTTTCCATAATAACAATTATCCGAAATTATATTTTAACATAGAATGAAGTAAACAGAGCAAGGTGGGATATAAAGGTGTAAACGAAGGATGAAAAAAGATTATTCATCTGTCTCATTTTATTATTTTAAAAATTTACTTCATTTCTATTCAAGTATAATACTCCTAAAAAGAAGATTGCAAAGAATTTTTCAATGTTTTGAAGTTTTAAAGAAAATTTTGAAGAATTTCAATATTTCGAAATATTTTTTACGTAAGTCTCTAACTGCAAAATTATTTGAAATGAATACTTATTCGCTTTTTGTTAATTCTCAAATTTCTAATTATTCTCAACTGATTAACATTAGATAACGCAGTGGCAAGTTACATAAATATATAAGTAAGAAATTTGGCTTCTAACATACTGGCCTTTTTATGATGCAAAACACTGTTTCATTTGAAATTTAACTTGACTCGGTTAACGTTCTGCGTGAACATAAGTTTAACTAATTATAGATTATCTAGATAATTTCGAATTTGCTATGAATTTGAAGAAACAATAATTCAAATTTGAAACTTTTCAGCAATAATGCATGGAATGATGTTTTGCAGGTGGCGCTACGTGTAAATTTGTCAACAAACAAAGAAGAAGTATTCATAGTAATATTCAAATTTTAACTTTACATAACAATGAAACATAAGTGACAAATATTGATCAGAAAAATGTTTTTACTTATGGCAAACAGGATTATTATGTATATAATTCCGAATTTGCCATGAGCTTGAAAAAATAATAATTCAAATATTAAATTCAAATTTTTATTTTTGTCCAAACATTAGGACAAGAATAAAAATATCAAAATTTATATATCAAAGAAAGAAATATCAAAATTAATTTAGTGACTGAATAGAATTTTAGGATGGACATAATGATTAAAGGTATTAATTGTCCATAAATTTATGAATCCTGAAAGCTAATATCAACAAAGCAACATTTTCATATTCAAATAAGATTTCAAATGGATAAAAAAAAAAAGTGTGTTGATAAGGAAAAAAGTATTTATTTATAGTAATTTCAAATTAAAACTTCTAATAACTAAAGTTTCACAAATCAGTGATTGGTTTTGAATCGCCACCGGTTCTCGCCCAATGTATATGACAATTTTTACACAAGAGATGATCATTTAGTGGATAGCAACGCTTTTCCGGTTCATCTGTTAGCTGCATACCACAGCCCTGTAATAATAAAGTAGCAGATGAAGTAAAAGTTAAACGAAACTAATAGGAATTTTTTAAGTTTTTATCTTAATCTCTCCATCTTTTTCCCATTCGAAGTTTCTTTGGAATTAGATAACAAAGCTGAAATGTAAATAATAGCAAATTTATGGTTCCCAAAGAGAAGAATATTCTCCTACGATCTAACGAAGAGAGAGCAATAGATAGTTGTAGAATTGAAAAATTCTTACTTTACAAACATAGCATTCAATATGGTAATCTCGATTAATTGCGACAATATGGATTGTCTCTCCGGTTTCCTGACAAAAGGAAAGTTTTCATTGTGAATGCAAAACAATTAGAAATAAAGCGATATCATTTTAAAAATATTATTGCCATGAAAGATGTCAACAATGCTTTATTCTATTCTTATACGTGCTAGTCTTTTTTTTTTTTAAATTTTTCAGAACCGATCTTTTATTTTTCAGAAGCTTTGCTCAAAAAATATTTTACAGCTTACCTTATTAGGCATAATTGCCTGCAGACATGCGGCACATTTTGGTGCAAAAAGTTTATGATAATCTTCGGTACAGTACACTTCACCTTTCGGACCCAAAGCAAATGGAACACCATCCAAACAACTTTTACATTTTTCGCAGCGGAAACATCGTGGATGATAGGATTTTCCAAGTGCTTCCAGAACCTATTAATTTTTCTTAAGAAATTTAAAACAGTGATAAAAATATTCCCATCCCAATCAACAAAAAATTATTTATTTTTCTGACCTTCTACATGTCTTTTAATTTAACATTAAAATTTCCTCTTTTCTTTTAAAGTTTGCTTCTCAAAGTAACGGTTACACTTTTGACCATTCCAATCATCGTCATAAAGATACATACCATATCCATTATAAAGTGTGAGCACGCAGCGCATCGTTCTGCGGTTTCATGCATCCCACTATATAAGTAATCTTCTTCGCAATACTTTTTTCCTCGAGTCTGAAAATCACCAATTCTATCTAACTTGTTAATTAAATAATTTGAAATATATTGCATTTTAATTTGAATATTTTTTTGAAAAAATTTGAATATTTGAGAATAATTTTAGCATTAGGAAGTTCTACAGTTGGACGAATCCTAAAATTGTTACAAATTTCAGAGTTCCATCAAATTTGAGCTTTTCAAAAATTTCAAAAGTTTCTGTTTTTTCTACTAAATATAATCATGAAGCATTTTGAACATAAATGATAATCTTTCAACCTTATAAAACTTTTTCCCTCGCAATGTACGTCCACACATGTCACAAGTAAAGCAATTCTGGTGATATAGTTGTCCAAGTGCGCAAGTGACATCCACTTCCTCCATTATGCCTTTCCCACACAAATCACAAATAGCGATCGGTTTGCGGTTCAAGTTCAGTTGTTTTTTCAAGTTGTCCGTTATTTCGTCATATTTTTTGCGCTGTAATGAAACGCCCGAATCGGTAGATGCTACCGAATCCATACTCTTTTTTCGCCATGGCGGTATTACGGTAGCGTTACTTCTCTGCTGCTTGTCGTCATGTTTAATGGAAATTGTCGGTGAAGACTGCTGGCTAGCTAAAATTTCCGCTTGAGAGGAAAATTTATATATTAAGATTCTTTTCATTGTTTATTTCATTGCTTAATGTTAGTTCAACTTCTAAATTCGTCGAAATAACCAATAAAATCTTATTGAATTCTTAAAAATACCCTTCAAATATGCGTCGTTTATGCTTTTCTTTGCACTATTTCCATTCACCAATAACCTTTCATTTCGATCAACACCTGATCCATTAATTAAATTCTGAAATTCAGTTTTTTTTCCAAAGTTAAATCAGACATTTTTTTCCATACCAACATAAAATGAATCTCAGAAAAGCTATCATTTGTAAACAGAAAGTCTGAATGAAACAATAGTAATGCAGTAGTAGTGGTACCTACAACGATATTCAACATTTTTAAATTTTCTTCAATATTTCAATTCAGGAACAGAAATAATCTGAAAAATTAAAAGAAGCAACTCGAGATAGTCGCCGAATCGGTGGTCCACTATGATAGTATGTTTTGGTTGGTGAAATCAAAGCCCGAAAACCACTATTAGCAGCACATGGTGTTGCCCGGTAGGTGTATTCATTTGGATCAGTCCAAGTAGCCTTAAAAATGGATATTTATCACTAGAACCGGTAATTACATTATTTGGCTCCCGTGTTAGCACATCTGCAGGAACAGGAAAGGATACATATGTGAAATGAGTTAGACTTTGAATGAATTTGCAAATTACAACAAGCTTTGCTAATTCCAGAAAATTCAGATACTGTGCTGGATCCAGCCGTCGAATTCGATGAATTTGAAGTTTCGGCATTACTGGAAGCACTTGCCGGACTAATGGAAGCTGTATTCTGGGTACAACTTGATTTTTTCACATTGACTATGTCAGGTACGGTATTCTCGCCGGATACAGTAGCAACGTTGGTGTGACTGCACCGTACTGGAGTTTTTGTAATTACCGGTACTGAACGAGTTTCCTCGGCATTTAGGCCTTTCCGGACAGCGGATAAGGTTGGCGAATAGTGTTGTTGCTCGTACCATGGATTTAATGGACGGCTAGCTGACACTACCTGGGATTTAAATTGTATATTCAGAAATTTGCATTTTACTTGTTTTTATTTGAAATTTCATTTGATGCATACATAAGTTAAATCTAAAACAAAAGAAACCGAAGTAATTATTAACTCCGAATAATTACCTGTTCTTTAAGTTTGCTGATTTCTTCCCTACTCATTTCATTGTTGTTCTTACTATCAATGGGTATATATGAATTACCATTACTGTCCATATTAACAGAACTTTTGCTGCTGAAGGATGTCCCTACTTTAGGATTCCATCTACCATTTCGTGCATGCTGCAACTGCAAGAACAATTATTGAAAATTGTAAATATGAAGTTCAAATTGATACTGAATTTAAAAAAAAAATTAAATTTGATTTCATTTCAAGAAATTTTCAAATCTAATTGTAAACCACCAACAGTAATTCGAGAAAGTGTCATAAAAGCATAGCTCCAAAGAATTGCTTTCTTGTCGAACAGAATTCTTTTCTTCCATTCTTAAGTTTTTTTTACAAGTTCAATTATAATTGACAAATTTCAGCTGTTTTTTTTCAGAAAATTAATTTATTAAAGCATAATAACCTTTTGTTTTTCTAAATTGATGTGATGTAATTTTAACTCGAATTCCTTGCTCACTGTCTTGCTGTCAACATCACTAACAAGACGTTGTGGTGGTGGTGGTTGTCCGAATGTATCAAGTTCACGCAAAAAATTACGCGTTTCCAATTCCACATCCGTCATCGCGAATTTCGTATGACTGAGAAATCTGAAATCGGAATTCGACTGATGACAAAATTAAGTACATTTCAAATTAATTTCATGCACGAATTATAACGAAGCATAAAGACAATGTCAGCCTCTCATATTGCCTCAAAAAAAGCAAATTCTAACGAATTCAAAGAAATTCAGAATTCAAAAAGAGGATAAATTCTACAAATTCTCAATTTCCACACCTAACTTCTAAATTAACGTTCCATTATCTAAAGGATTCTTTATTTAGGAGCCTATTATTATGATTCGCAAATTTCAAATATCATCGTGTTTCAGCCAACCATAGTTTTAATCACTAATGCAACAAAAAAAAACTGATGGTATCAGTGGATCGATATCAAAAGAAAAAAGTGGCAAATGACCTTTCTGAAGGTCGGTTTCATAAAAAACAAGAATTTGAAACATTATTTATCATTAATTATTTCAAATAGAATATTTAGCAGTAAACAGAGATATTAAACATATTGTTTGGCATCGAATGCAGACTTTTCCGAGAGATGAATAAATGAATGACTGCTGTGAAATAACATTATTAGAATCACTAAGAATAGTTTCTTTCCACGATGTGGGAAAAAGAAGTATGATGTGTAATTCAATTGAAATTTTTAAATTTAAATGCAAATTTAACAAAGAAATGAATAATTCTGTCATAGACATTTGTCTAGTTTTTCTACTACAACAACAATAAAACGGATTTTTCTCTTCCGAATGAATTAGCACATGATTGAAAAACCCTTCTTTAGATTAATGATTGACAAAAGGTCAGAAAAGGCGAAGGACGAAGCAACAATGGCATGGAACGGATGACGGACATTTGTAAAATTGTACGCTATTGAAAAGAGAGAAAGCGAGGTTGAATTCATTTCACCTTTCATTTCATCTCTTGTAGTATTAGTTGAGATTATGTCCAGTTGGAATTACTTAAAACTTTAATTTTATTAATAGGAAATCGAAATTTTATTCGCTCGACAAATGCATCTAATTTGAACACATTTATAACTTACAATCACTTTTTCTTACCATATACAAATCAGAAAGTAAGAAGGAACCGATCCATCAGATACGATTCATTTTTTGATAGCTAAAATGATAAACAATGCCTGATTGAGTAGAAATGATATAGGAGAAACATTGAGGAGAAAAACAACTACGTATTATAAACTACTTGTTTCAAGAAATTTTCCACAGAAATTCTAAAAGATCATCAAAAACTATTGATTATCATAAATTTTGGCTTTGAATTTTTTAAATGTTCGAATAAATAAAAGGTTTTCTGAAATATTTAAAATAATTTCGAACTTTTCAGTATAGCTCGAGAGAGGATAGTGATGGATGGATTGAAGGAGTGTAAGAGATGGTGGGAGAGAAGGAACAGATGTTCCCGTACTTTTTCTGTCAAGTTTAAGTGCACAATTTATTGGGAACAAAATAGAACTGAACAATAAACAATATTAGGCAAAATATGCTAAAGTAATGTTATGCAGTATTATAATATACGTATATCAAAACTGTCTAAATTTTTTAAAAATTGTTTCAAAAAATAGTTTTGTTATCATTTAAATTTTTGAAAAAATTAAAAACTAAAGGAAAATAAAAATAAATAATAGATCAGTAATGAATTAGAAGAGCAACTGTAAGTTACCAACAAAGCAATCACAGGATGATATAACTTCTGACACTGTCCTCTAAACAAACTCACTGAGCTCTTCCATAAAAAGATCAATATATGAATCATTCAATCATTCCTGCTGATTCACTTTGTTACAGCTCCTAAAAAACCTACTTTGGAAAACAGATAGTTTCCCAAAAAGCCTCTGAATAAAAGTTAAAATTTGAAATATCAGATGAGAGCATTTCATTGGAAATTCATTCAAAAAACAAATCGGAATAGAAGTTAGAAAAATTTGCTATTAGTTAATAAAGACATTTCAGAAAACAAAAAAACAAATTGAAAAAAAAAAAAAAACAAGCAAAAATAACATGTTTGACTATTTATACTTAATTGTAGAATTCAATTGTTTAAAAAGTATGCAAAAAAAAAAATTAGCAAATGAGAATCCACTATTTTCTCGAAAAAATATTTCCATTTTGACAATGCATCATCAAGATATATTACAACAACTGATCCTTCCGATTAATATGTCACTTTTGTCAATTAAAATTTCTTTACTTTTGTTAAATAAAATTTTAGATTTAATTTCACACTTCACAGCAATAAGATCTTCATTAATCTCTCAGCAAAACTTCATCTTTATTCCATTTTCCAATTGTTTCAAGAAAATAGTCTGCAGATAGAATAGATATTTCAGAAAAAAGAGGATAATTAAGATGCACTAAACAGAACTCTTACATTGAAGATAGAATTTCAAATGCATTTCCGACCAATTTGATCGCATCAGAAATATCCAGAACAAAGTTCAGTATGATCTAATCGACATAGAACTAAAGAAATATCCAGAACAACGTCTAAGTACAGTCTAATCGAAACGGAACCAAAGAAATATCCAGAACAACCGTCCAAGTATGATCTAATGATCTAAACGGAACCAATTGCTCGTATGAATGAATCAGAGCAGGGCGCCATTAGTGCTTTTGTTGTTCATTTTATAACGACAACAAATATTTCAAGTATTTCAACAATGTAGAAAAGATGGCATTGCTACCTGTCAATGTTTGAAAGTTAAAATGTTAATTAATAATTTTTTGAAATTTTCAAAGTAAATAATTGTCATCAAAGATTGCTCAATCTCGGGTGTTATCATAATGTCATTAAAGACTGCTCAATCTCGAGTCGTATCATTAGTTTCTTTCTAAATTCCAATGAGCGCAATTGTATTCTAATCCTCTTGGAAATAAGCAATTGAACGTGATGAAGTTGCATTTTAGCTAATGAAATATTTAACTAAATAGTTTTTTTCATTGAAACGAAACAAAATCAGTCTGGCTAAAGATCGATTGTAAATGTCGCCAATGCTTTGTTTGTATTATCTTTGAATTACCATTGCTTTTACTGCGACAATTTCTTTACACATACAAATAAACGAAACGGCAAGTTGTATTGATACGAATTCCACGTAACTCTCATTAGCATTAAAAGATATGCTTTCTATAATAGGAGTGACATTATTATATCATATCATATGATATCATACCATATCATGTCACTCCGGTTATGGTCATCTGAAAAAGAATTATTGTTCTGAACTTGAAAAATTTTGCAGAACGAATATTTCAAATATTGAAAGCGATCTTTTCTATTGTTAGATGACATACCATTGCAAAATATTTACTGAAATGAAAAAGTTTATAGTTTAAAAGTAAAAAAAAGAAAAATATAAGAAAAAGTGATAATAACTGTCTCCTTGTTGTGAAAGCATAAAGATAATAAGTGATAGAATGAGGATTTAGAGGATAAAATCTGAAACTGAAAACAAAACTTGAAACAATTCGAGAGCATCTCGAATGATCCCAGAATTTGCACTCAAGTGCAGACAACGTCTTGGATTATCTGCTGCTCGAAGATGCATCAATAGAGGTCATTTAATTTGACCAATAGAATTTGAAGAAAGAAAGATGTTTCGTTTGAAAAATTTTCGTCACAAAGAGGAAAGTTGTTTTAAGTTTTTTCAAGAAAACTTTGAAATCTTTTATATTTAAAGTACTAAAACATACAAGGCAAACAAAATTTTTGATCNAGAAAACTTTGAAATCTTTTATATTTAAAGTACTAAAACATACAAGGCAAACAAAATTTTTGATCCACCTTTTGATCTACCCTATTTTTGATCTACCCGAAGAAATGGCAATGTAAGCTATGTTCACTTAAACTACATTCATCTGGGCCTAATTACCTGAACACATTTCATATCAGTGGAAACGTTTCGCTGATATTTCCATTACTCAAATAGTGTTCATAGCATAACGTAACATTTGCAACAGTTTTAAAACTTTTATGATTTGTATTCTGCGACATATTAATGTGGACTCTTTCATTGTTTATCGTCATCGCTCATCGCGACAAAGAGTTCATTGAGAATCTATGACAAGATCTACAAACAATTATGAACAAATATCCGGCCTAGAAGTCTAGATACGACATGTCGAGAAAAAATAAGTGGGAACATTGTTGACATGTACGTCTGTTGATTTTCTACTAAATGGAAAGATTTAAAAGCAGTTATAAACCAGTTCATGGAGAATAAGTAACAAATAATAACAATAATAAATATGTTCTGTTTGTGTACCTTTGTCTCTGTGGTCTCTGTGGTACTATTGTTGTTGTGCTGTTGACATATGAGGTTTTTTAGAATGATAGTATCAATTTTCAAAACAGTATTTAAAATCAATAATTATTGTTGCAAGAAACGGTTAAAAAACCAAAAAAAAAGATTAATAGAAGTGATTGCAACAAAATGATTGATAAAATATTGATAACAGAAACTGATAAGTTGGTTTAAGTGTAACAAAATGAGTCGCCATTAGCATTGTAAATGTATGCAATCACTTAGTAAAATGAATAAAGTGATTGACGCATTTACGATGGAAGCATTTTGTTAAGTGTAAAAATTAGCAACAATTTTCCTTTAATTAATTAAAAGATTTCTTTCTCTGTTATGCTAATATCCTTCTTTTTTCCTGAAAAGCAGTAAATGAAAGTTACAATTAATTTACTTTCCATCTCAAACAGTTCACTTTTTGACAGATAGAAAGAATAACATACTTCTTTTTGTATAATATATATTTGTGCTTTTCATAATATATTTTTCATCCAGATAATTTCGATAGGATACAAAATGAGGCAATCCATTTTTTCCCACTTGCATTTTTTGCAATTTCCCTTACAAATTTCATCGCTTAGTGAAAAATATGCAAGTCAATTACAAATTTTTTTTTGAATTTTATCACAAAATTTGAAATTTCTAACACTATAATTTTCCATGTTTGGTAAGTAATTAAATCCAAAAAGCTACCTTTAATTTGCTTATTTGTCACAGGCATTAAATTTGAAAAAATTGTCTTTTCAAAAATTTAAATTTTGAAATTTTTGCGAATGATGGACATTGAAAAAATTTACGACTGCCAGCAATCCTATAATTTCAACCTTTTTACATATAACTATACATATATATCATTCATTTTTCCTTTCTTACTCTTCTTAAATTAGAAGAAACTTCTCATCCACAATAAATACTACTTTTACAATGATTCATTTGAGGTGATAATTATGGCCATTTTCCTTTTCCATAAAATCCCAAATTGGTGGTCGTAAAATTTGTTTGTAAATAAAAAATCACGAAGTGATGGGAATGATTCAGATAAATAGAAATTTGTAGAGAATGGTCTGTGATGACGGTAGTAATCGGAAATAATCACAGATAAACAAGAATGCGAACTGGCAGACTTTTAGATGAAAGATGAGTGATAAGATTGTAAAGGAGGAAAAAATTTCTGCAAAATGAAAGCCTTTCAATTCATTTTCGCTAAAAACAGGCCTTCAAAAGTAAGATTTGAAGAGATGGAATATATGGTGGGACAGACAACAAAATGTCACCAATGTTCTCTCATATATGGAAAATAAAATAACTGAAGAGAATTGGATGGTTGGTCATTCAACTAATTGATTTCGATAAATCAAATTTGATTATTTCATTTATGTCTCGGCAAGTGAATGAATAGTTTTTTTCAGAGAAAGAATGAATAAATTCATTTCTAACTTTACCAGCCAATTCTGATAAATTGAAATGAACGGATTAAAGCACTGTACTGTCAATTATTCTCAACATTTGAACGCTTAGGTGTCACATTTTACTATTGGAGTATGGAAAATTATGACGTTTTGCGAATAAAATTTAACGTTCCATAGAATTTGAAAATCGAAAATCAACACCAAAAAATGGTCTGAAGGAAATTCGAAAATCGGAGAATTATTATTTTTAAATGACAACACGGAAAACTTACAAGCAAGCAAAAGAAATATTATCGTACGTTCGGATATTAGCTGAACGAACAATGGGATATTCCGTATAGATGAAGTATACGATAAAACTTTCATGAAATATGGTTTGTGTTAAATGACACATAGATGAAAAAAGCAATCTTTTTGTAAATATTGAAGTTTGAAATTCTTATTTTGAAAACTTTGAAATTTTAAAGTTTTAAAACTTCTTACGAATAACATATTTACATCGACTTGAAATTCACATGGAATTCTTATGGAGTAACTTCAAGTGGGAAAAAACAAATAACGAAATTTGACACTAAAATATCTGTTAATCTTATCTTTCCACATTTTATACACCTTAAAAATTATGTGAAGAATTTGATGAATCACGCAAATGAGAAATGAGAAACGTTTAGCATAATTATCAGAAGTTAAAAATTCGGTATATCGTTCAGTGAATCTCCCAACTATCCGATATCTCTGTATCATTTATTCTGGGAAGCTTAAGTTAATCACAATTCTGCTAAATTTACTCTTTAACTAAAAATTTTCTTCCTTCTATAATTTAGACTTCATAAACAAACATATCATATGTTGTTGCAAAAGATCAAATTTCAAGGAAAATCTTTAAAATATACCACAGAAAATTTAATTATGAGCATCAGATTGTGAGGAAAAATTCAAATCTAAATTTTGCCAATTGAATTTAAACCAAATGTAAAAGAATATTCCAACAATAGCAATCAACATGGATGATATTCCTTCAAATACCTGTGTTGAGCTCATTTTGGACCAATATGGTTTATCTTACGGTAACTTTCTAATTCTTTCTGATTTCATCTAATTGGTAGGAAGAAAAACTCACAACAAAAGATGCTAAAGTGACAAGTTCTAAAACCAGAAAGATAACAATAAAGTTTCCAATAGCCATAAACAATGCAATCAATGGTCAGAAAGAGCAAACAAAATGCAAACACTAAAATGACCAATGTCCAGAGAGACCATTGGTCATACAGCAACTATCCATAAATGTAAACATTTACACAGAGACAACAGTAAAAATCATACAGAATAACTTATTGATTTTTTTAAAATAAATGGAGGGAAGTTGATTTTTTTTTTTAAATAAATGAAGGGAATATTGAGCAGAGAAGAACAACAGTTCGATAAGGAATGGGCACCACCGATTAATCGAAGTAATATCAGATGAATCAAAGTATGTGGCATGGCTTATTTGAATTGATCCTAATGCAATCAATCAATCAATCACTTTCTTGTCAAACATTCATACTAATTTGTTTTTTTCTAAATTTCATTAATTTTGACCACTTCACTGAACAATTTACCAATTTCGTCAACAAAGGCGGAAATTTCGTTAACTCTGAATGTTATTTTTTCCTTTTGCCGCTGTAAAAGCATTTAATTTTCTGTAAAAATTTTTACAAATAAAAAAATGTTGAAAATATAACTGAAAGGATGAAATGCGAAAATATTTCGTAAAAAGTTTTTGAAAAATGCGAAAATATCTTTGACATTTTCAAGCTGTTTCATTGTAATATATTTTTAACAAATTATGAAATCCCTGTAGAAAAATTAAAATTGAAACATTTAAATAAATATTCCAGTTGAGATGTTGCAGGATGAAAAGAAGATGTATTGCTGCTTTACTGCAAAAAGAGGTTGCTAAACTTGGACCCATTCAACTCTGCCTTTATATATATCAACTCCAATTAATTGAAGTAATCATATTTTAAGCGATAATGGAAGATAGAAGTTTCATTAGATGTTGAGATTTCTCAATACAACTAACTAGCTATGAAATCAGTGAAAATGTGAAATAAAACTGATGACCTTAGAAAAATTTTCAATTTCAATTTTTGAAAAATTTTCAGTAGAAAAATTTTCAAAAATTTTCTTAGAGTCTGTGTTTCATTTCTGATTAAATATCCTATCATTACTTATTCTGAAATTCAATTCAATCTCACACTATCAGCATTTCAGAAAAGTCTACCAAAAATTCTACACAATCATTTTTTTTGATGAATTTTGATGTATTATTCGCAATATCAAGTGTAAAAATTGTTAGAAATATAGGTGAGAGAGAGAGAGAGAACTGATAATCATTGAAAGGATAAAAATGATAAGTGATAATCAGTTCTCTTTTTAAACAGCCTAGTTTTATTTGCTGTCACAGCAAGTTGACATTTTATCAAACGTTGCAGAAATTATTCTTTTATGACTTCAAGTGTTATTAGCATCCACCAACGGCAATAATGAAAAAGAAACGATTTCAATTATCAATAAAATAATATTACTAAGACAATTAATAGTGGCATGAATAATTGATTCCGGAAATTTAAATTTCAATCATTCAATAAAATTGCGGCAAAAAAAATTGTAAAGTAAGACTTTTTCAAATAATAATTTAATAATTTTAGAGCTTTCAAAATCTTAAACAATAATGATTTTTCTTTCTTCATTGAAATATCTATAAGGGATGTGAAGAATTTTACGATTTAAATGTATTTAGAGATAACGAAACAACATCAGGAAAGCTGGAATAGCCTCCGATAATGGAACATTAAAATTTTAAATTTCAGTTTATTGACAAATTCGGGGGAAAAGGGAAATTCTGTAAAGGATAAAGTAACAACAAAGCAAACGAGTACAGTCGGCATTTCTCTCCTGCTGGGCAGTTCAGTTGATCAGAAAGAGCTAACCGATTGAATGACCTTCACGGGGGTAACAAAATACTGAACGTTGGGAAAATATTTTTTTCTGATCAAAGCATAGATACTTTACAGTAATTGCAAAACTCATAGCTACAATAGACTATTTCTTGATTTGATTGATTCATACATACAATTTCAGTTTAAATCTTAATGCATGCAAAAAAATGAATCTTTTGAAAACAAATTTACCGGAAACTAAAAAATTTTTAAGTTAAATAAAGATTTTATCGAAAATTGAAGAAGCAATAAGAATTATGAAATGCGCATGAAAATGCCTGAAGAAAATTTATAATATAAAAAAAAAAAAAAGAAAAACTCCAATAGGTATTTCAATTTATAACTACGTCTTCTTCAGAAAATCCTACTAAGACATAAACAGATTTTAAAATTTGATATAATCAGTCAGGAAAATAGCAAAGTGTAGAGGAATCAATTTCAACACCCTAAAGAATGGATTGATCAGTTCAAATTCTTTGAGGCTAACCAAGCAAAATGAATTATCAATAATAGTATCGGATCTAATATTATAATACACTACATTCGCTTTGATCTATGTAAATCATTATATGTCGTCCATTTTTTTTCTATCTTTTGGGAAAAAAAAATGAATATTTTTAGATTTCTCAAGCTTAATTAATAATAGATCAACATTGATCTATTTATAAACAAATAAATCGTTCGCTGTTGGGAATGCTATAAAACCTTGATAAGAAATCGTGTTATCGATTCAGTTGAAAAGAGATAGAAGAAGATGATAGTCTTGCTTTGTGGCAGTATGACTAAAAGACATGTACATTTTCACGCTGTTTGATTTCTAATGATGATAAAAATTTCAGTGTCGCTTGGTGCATTATCAATAGTACCGTTTATAACTTCCGTGTATAGAACGATAAAATTTTGAAAATGCGTACCAAAATTGTCTTTGACAATTAAATTTCTCCAGCCAACAATATCTGATTTGAAAAGTCCCCAAAAATTCTTTAATAAAATACCTTGCGTTAATACTAGAAGTGTTTGTTGTGATACAATAATTATGTCCTCTTCTATTTCATCTACAACGATCTGTTGTTAGAAATAAGGCAAAACTCATCTAGCTTTGAATTTTTTGCATTCATCAAATAACAATGAGTATCGTGGAAGCTGCATACGTGACATAAAATCCGGTATTCCACGTGGGAATTGCATATGTGACAATTGGAAATCAAAGTTAACAACGACCAGTTTGCTGTGAAATTGGTATAAATCAAAAGATGCCGTATAATTCTATTTTTTACTTTTGTAATTTATCAAATTTTCTGGGGGAGAAAGAAAAAAACTTTCAAAAAACTTTTGTATGTTCAAATACTTTTTGAGAACATGAATAGATGTGGAAAAATTAACAGCTGTGCGATCTCTTGAGAGGAACAGCAAGATATTGAAGCTATGATGAAAAGTGTAAAAAAAAAAAAATTTTGACTCATTATTGAAGTAAACTTGATTAGCAATTTTGTGAGGAAAAAAAATCAAAATGATGTCGTTTCGGTGAAAAGTAAAGAGTACAGATCAGATATTATTATCATTAACTTTACTGTAACCATCAGGTGGTAAAGTCTGATAAAACTTGTTCAGCTATTATCAATCATTGTAGGAATGTGATTATGGCACTTGAATGTTTCTATTTTCATGACAAATACAACTGTACAGGAGAAATATGTATCTGCGACAACAATTTCAAATCATTGTACAAATTCCAGTGTCAAATAAGATAAGAATCACAGCGGGTGCAATGCATTGGCATTAGGGGTGTGTAAAAATTCTTCAAAGAATCGTTCATTTCACCTAATTAGGATAAAGGACAGATCAATCGTTGGAAGATAGAAAAAGGACTGAAGCAGATCATGAATGTTAACCCAGAGCGTTCAGAAAAAAATTAGGAATAGTTCGAAGAAGTCATGAAAAAAATCACAAGTCAAAATAGATATTTGCAAGAAAATGCAAAATGGAAAAAAAGTAATTTGAAAGTGAGATAAATTTTTGCAAAAAAATGGCATAAAATGACTGAATCAAATATTAAAACGAAGTTTGATATGCAAAAGTTTATTCTTAGGAAGATCAATGGATCAATGAAATAATAAACCAGTCTTGCAAATATGGCTATTTGGTAATATATAAGATATACGGTTTCATCCTTCAATTTTTCACTGAATCGAATTAAATTGAAATTACAAGTATAGAGTTGTTGACATACTTCGCAAAGGAGACCAATGTCAGGGCAGAAAGGGGAAGATATCGGAGAATTGTCAGGGCAAATGGGTGCCACATCTCAAAATCGCCAGATGATAAATTCTTACCATTGATTATATCTTCATAATATATGTTATAATACATAAATTTATACGTGTTAGAGAAATAGTGGAATTTGTGGCTAACTTTGACAAATGATGACGACAATACTTTACATATTATTAGAAATGAGTACCGAAAAGAATTTTCTAAATGAATTAGTCTTTTTTTCATTTCATTGACTTCTAGAATAATTAAGGTTCCAATTAAAAAAATGCTTGAATGGTTTTAATGTAATTAAAAGTTTCTCTATTTCAAACTGCTTGGATAAGAAATGAAAGTTGGACTTTTGACGTTGAGCTTTTATAATCCATTGTATAAAGCAATGTGATTCACACTTTTCAGTTATGCTTCAACGTTTCTGATCAATTTAAATATATAGGAAGAAAGAAAGGAAAAATGTGGAAGCCGTAGAGACAGTGAATTGAAATAGATTTAAATAATTTGCAATTCAAAATGAAACTTTAAATGAATTCAAAGATGGAAGATGAAAGAAATCAGTGATGAGTCAGACAAAAAAAAAAGATTAATTCTTGAATAAGAAAAGACGACTGAAAGTGGTTTTATCATCTTCTTGGCCATGAAAAGTGAAATTGGTGATCGATGAGAAAGAACAGAAATTAACCAAAAAGTGAAATGCTTTCTTTCTGACAAATTAACAATCATTGGAGGAGAAAATGATTTCGGAAGAATACTGTAAGTAACTTTTTATCTTGAAAAAAATTAAATGAAAAATTTTTTTTTATTAAAAATAATTGGAAAGTATCAGTGAAATGAATGAATTGAAATGGAAGCGAAACAGTAGACTGATATAATCAAAACTAGAATTGTTATTTTTGACAAAAAGAAAGCATCCAGCAGAAATTTTTTTGAATTTTCGTCACTATTTTCTAATAATAATTAGTCTAATCTAGAAAATTCCGTCCTCAAAAATTCTCGGAAAACTCCAAAAATTTATGCTAGTTGAAACTAATTTAATTTTGATCAAGAGAAGTTCAGCTGAAACAAACATTCATATCCGACGTCGAGAAAAAACAGCTGTTCACTCGCATTTCGTGATGCCAATGCGTAGTGCAAAAATTCTTTTTTATCAATTTAAATTTGCAATAAATTTGGAAATTTAATTTGCAACAGTTCGCTTGCTTTAAACTTTAATTTTATTTTTGTTTTTTGAACTCAAAATTTACTTTTCTAATTTTTTAATGTTATAATCGTATATATTTGAACATACAAGTGAAACATATTCTGCATGAATCTGTGAAAACTACAGTGAGTACTTTTAAATATTCGTTATATTATATGTATCTTAATTCGGTTTCAACGATGGATTTGGAAAAGTTGAATGTAAAATTCAGGATATGTTGTTCTTTCTACCAACACTGCATTGATAAATAGTGAGAGAAGAATGAACTAAAAAATCGCCAAAAAAGGAAATTCGAAAGAAGCTGTCTATTACACCAACAAAATTATGCATACAGCCTAAAGTAAAGGAAGTCTTCGAATAAGTGATCCAAAAATTTGACAGATATCTAAGAATGAAAAGCATGGCAACAAGTAATAGTCTAAACAATAACTAATTTCCTACAATTATAATATCTACCTGTATCATTTCCTCTTCCTTCTAAAAGTTGTTCATTACAAATAAATAATAAAAACAGCGAAGGATGGCATAGAACAAAGCGATGAAGAAAGAAAAGATATGAATTGATAAATGCCTCCTCAAAAAAAAAAAAGTCTATTTGTGGAAATTAGGATATCAGTCAGGATTCCTAAAATCAGTAGAAATGCAATAATCCAACCTGACTATACAACAGAATAGACTGGAAATGGAATTTTTAGGCGAGACTCGATATTTCGAAATATATTTGGAATTTTTGATTTAAGATTAATGGTACATTTAGATAGCACTTTCAAGCGATTAGTTAAGAATGGATAATCCAGGTGTCCTCATTCATATTGTAGTAACCTAGTTTATATTAAATAATCTACAGATTAAATGTTGACCTTTAATATTTTATCTCGGATAGTTTAAGTAATAAAGGCGGTAATGCTTTAAAATATTTTGGACAGCGCAAAGAAACGATATGAGAAGAAAATTGTTAGTTTGTAGCAGCATGTCACTGTGAAAAGTTACCAATTCTTTACTATAAAAAAAAAAAAGAAACCATCAAGATGATTTAAATCAATTAAACTAGCTTAGGTTATAGCTAGTAATTAGGATAAATTTTGTAATATATGAATTTAACTTCAAAAAGATGAAAAATTATTTTTGCCAAACTTTCTGTAAGAAAGTATCCATTCGTCTCTAAAGTACCGAAAATCAGAATCTCTTCGAACTAAATGATTTTACAATATTGGCAAGTGAATAAAATATTCTTATAATTGGTATCATTTTTGAAAGAATTCCAGCTCTGCAATTCATCTCTTTGGTGGAATTGTGCAAGTAAATTGCAGAAATTATCAAAAAAGGCTCATTTACTTCATTTCACTAAATTAAAAATTACATCGAAAGCATAAAGTTGCCATTTTCAGAAAGATTTTGATTTTAAAGCAACGATAGAATTTTATAATCGCCTGAAATTTTCTTCGGCTCTCTAAATAGTGCCTTCTAAATTATTCTATTTTCTCCATGGCCATAGATCCAAGTAGATATGCCACATTAAGCATAATTTTTTCGTATGTCACATACCAATGATCTTTCTATTTATTCGTTAAAGTATTATTTCTTAACTAATCTCAAAAAACTTTTTTTTCTCGGATTTTCAGCCAATTTAGACCATTTCACTTTTATTTGCATTTTATATTAGATTATTCCTAAATGAAGTACGTATATTTTTCGCCATGCTTTTGTTGTACATGAAGATTCTTATTAGAGCAATAGTCGTTACTTAGTCTCTGGAGATTTTCTGAGTCGTTCAAGTAAAACAACATTCAATCTAGATTTAAATTTTCATAGAATTAAAAAGTTTCGCTTGAATGAAAAAATTAAACGAATTTTTGATAGTTGAAGATTCAGACCTACTGTTTTTTAATTATTGGGATAAATTGTTAAAATTTCATAAATTTTTAAAACCGAAAAATAAATATTTTGCAATCTCGAGCAAAATCGTTGCGACAAAACATCCAACCTATCTTTGTCACTGGAACTATTTATGATGGAATTCCTTTTCAGTGCTCAAATATTTTTAACAATTTATTATGGTAACTAATTTATCGGAACAAAGTCAAAAAGAACTATTTATTGTTAAAATACAGATGCATTACTAAGAAAATGAGGACATCATAGATCACTAGTAATTCTTGAATAGATTGTATTTGAGCATCTGATAGTGAGAAACATTTCCCGAAAAGTGTCCGGTGACATGGCAATAAGAATAAGAGAGCCTTTTAATGCTTGACTTGAAGTACTGCTGGATCTGATTCCATATTACTTAGCTCCATTAATTGAGAGAGAAGAAATCATCACAACTAGATCATAGTTTATCCAAAGATACAGGTTCTTCATCTTACGATACATAATTTAGTATAAAAGAAATTGAAACGTATCTGTGATTTAATTAGAACTTACATTGGATTAATAGCGTGAAATAAATAAAGAAGCGAATGGAAGTATTTTTAAATGAAATCTAAATGAAATTTAAAACGGATTATAACTTTTAACAATTCGTTTATTTGAGGAGAACGAAAGTGCTAACGTTCAGAGTTATTTGGTACATCCTGCGCTCATTGAAAAATTAGTTCATTCAATGCTGAACATATTTTTTCACATCAAAGAAATCATAATTAAGTGACAAAATGGGAGTTAAATAAAAATTCCATTTTTTATAAAATCCAAACAAATGAACAAGTACTATAGAGCTACTCGTATCATTAAATGTAGTAATGACTTATAGCAGCTGAAAAAAATAAAAAGATAGCTAACGTGAATATTCCTAAAAATAGCGACGAAAAATTTGATTTTTGTCGATTTTAAGAAAAGATAGTTAGAATACTGCCCGAATCACTGAACGACTGCATTAAGGAATAACTATTGTGACTGTGAACTCTAATACAATTTTTTTTTCAAACTGCTGGAGCAGACTGTTTGCTTCCTGAACAGCTGCAACTAGCAGGAAAAAACTAGCAGGAAATGTCAAAAAACTAGCAAGAAATATCAAAGAAATACTCTGCTCTTTATATAATCACATAGAGAGACGTTCACTGATCATTAAAATACAACCAATACGGTAGGAATGATGATTCTATAACTATTTGCAGCAACAGCCATCGGAAAAGATTCAAAGTGTTTTTTTGTCTTTAGCTCTTCATTTTTTCCAATTTCGTCAAAATGTTAAGCTTTGGTTTCTGAAAAACTTCAGTTCGAAAGTTTTTCAAAGCAATCAGAATGATATAACCAAAAACTATCCAGCAAGATCAATTAGTTGCATTTATTGGCAATCTTTAATTAATGTTTGTCCAGGAAAAAAAAAACCTTGCTAAATTTACTACGATTTAATTAATTAAAAATGCACTATGAAATTTAGAGTTCCCAGTAATAAAGTAAGTATTACAAAAACTGAATTTAAACATTTTTATTCTTATATCAATTTCATTGCAATTGGACATGTTCCGTTAACAGTAAAGGAATGCTATTGTGCGAATTTTTAAATTCTTCTCATCGCAGAAAAAAGTTCATTTCAAACAGAATGTTAAATATTTTACAATGCTGATGAAAAAATTCATTTCTATAACATTTCAATTCTTTTAGAAAACTGAAAATCAGGCTGAGATGTCCTTAGCAAGCTAACAAACTATTTCATTAAATTTTATTAAGATTTGCTGTTCATTTTGCCTTCGTAAAGATAATTTGAAGTGTTCGAGACATACTCATATTTCTATTAATGAAATAAAGGATGAAAGAAAGCCTTTCTTTTCAGATTCAATGAAAGAAAGTCATTTCAACTTGTTAAGGAAATTTCTAATAAGATTTGATATATTTGCTTAGTTCTAAACCGGATAAAATAAAATTACCTTCGGATGAATCGATTATCAGTATGCCTCGAACATGCTAAATTATATTTGTGAGAGTGAAATGAGAGCAAAATTCTCAATAAAATCAAAGTTTCGATATTCTGCAAAAAACTTTTCTATAAATTAAATGAGAATTTAAATGTTACGAAATGGTCATATCACTTTTTTTTCTTTCTAAATTTTATTCAATTTTTCATTCTCCTAAAAAAATTTGATTAACTAAATAAAATCGAAAAATGCTGGTAACTTATTAAGAAAGTTTTAATAAATTCTGTAGCTTACGGATATCGAATTATTGATTAAATAATTCGGTACATTTATTACACAAACGACAACACAAAATCTGAAAAGAAAAAATTATAAAAGGATTTGAAACATAGAAAATATTAAATTAAATTCCATTATATTTCCGTCTAATTTGCTAATAAAATAGCTTCGGCATTTATTTGCAATGAACATAAAGAATGCGCGAATTTACTGCTTGAAATATCCCTTCCACATCTGCGTGCTCATTTTTTTCCGAAGTAAACATTTTGGACAGTATTCATTAAATAAAATAATAAGTGAAATTGAATTTAGGTGCCTCTTCTTGTTCATTAATTTAATTTGACTTATTCATTTGAATTGGTTTGTGTAGAACGTTTTTTTAGGCGACATTGTATTTGTTAAGTGTAAAAGTGATGTTATTTTAGCTATCAGAGAGTTATCCACAGTGTTAAATCGATTTCAATTTGAAAGGAATTTTGTCTCCCAAATTAATTATAAAGCAAAGTTTGGGGCGTAAATTCTACGTAATCACGTGTAAGTAAACAATGATAATTTTACGAAAATGCCTCAAACATTTATTTTATTTTCAATGAGGAATTGTTCACATCAGGTGAAATGCTATGCTAAGTCTTTCTGAATCATCACTCTTTGCCTCTATATTTTGATAAACAAAAAACATTTTCCTAAAATTCCCAAGGACTTAATAAGGCAAGCAATCTTATTATTTGGAAATATTTTTAAATAGTGATTTGTTTACTTCCTAATATTGTTTACTTCCTAATATTTTACAATTGAATTTTAAGTTTTTTAGCACTATCTTTTAAAAAATTTCGGAATATTTGAGTCATTCTATTCAACTGCCAAAAACTATTTCATAGATCAAATGAAGTCCTTTCTTCTTTTTTCATAAATGATTAATTTCAATCTGATCACATTAATGACAATTTTCATGATTAAAACTAAACAGGTGTTTTATATACTTTCAACCCAAATGGCGAATGGAAAACGAACATCTGCATTTTTTATTATATTGCCGAGGATTATTACAAAAAAAGTCCTAGCGAAAGTGCATGATAGCTTAGAATCATCGACCCCAAGGCATTTTTATATTTTCAAAACCTTGTGGATTTTCGTAAACTAAAGCTGATGTTTTTCATTTATTTCTTTTTCTCAATTGTAAGGCTTAATGAAAAAATTTTAAAATGGATTTATTGAAATAAATTTCAGGTAAATTTATTCAATCAGTTTTCCCACTAACAGATAGAGCATGTACTTTCTCGTTTACTTCAGGAATTAATGATTTCATTATTCACTTAAATTCATTTTTTTTTTCTACTTTCCAAAATTAGGTTAAAATCGGTAAAATTATAAATAAACTTGGATTTGCAAGAAATGAATTTTCGAATCTTTTCAACTGAATAACATGTGAAAACGATCGATCATTTCTGATATGTTTTAGATTAATATTTTTGACTTTGTCGCACAAACTTATAGATTTTTCAGAATCACTGAAGAATTCTGCAGTTTTCGGTCCAGATAGTTTCAACAGTACTCGTGCAAGTTCAGGAAAGCAAAAATTGGTGCCATACATCAATTAGCCCGCAATTGATAATATTAATTTATTGACATTTTCTTATGCAGAATAAATGTCCATTTACAAATTATCCATTCACTTTACTTTTCTTGCTACAAGAAATTTGAAATAAGTTCATGCATTGTAAAAGACTTCTCAGTTCGTTCTTTGAATTTCGATTCCACGCGGTGATCTAGCAAAAATGAAATAGAAATAAAATAAATTTATACCTTTTCAGAATATCGTTTGAAAAATTGATTTTGTGTTGCAAAAGTGAGAACTCTGAATTTTAAAAAATTTTGAAAGTTAAAATTTCTTCAATATTTTAATGTTTTCTTTAAGCTTAATCTTCTCTTTTTGATAATGATAGTTTTTTAAAAAAGCGACTGACTTACTGATTCTGCTAACAAAACGTGTGGGCTGAAATGGAAAATGCTTAAAGTTTTACTGCTAAAATTACGATTTTGATTAATAAATGAGTTATGGATGAACCAAGTAAGATTAAGCTTAAAACTAACTGATATGATAGTCATGAAAAAACTAACCTAGTTACAGCAACAAAAGTTTTTTAGTTAAGCAAGGAACAGTAAACGACCGAAACTTTGGATGTATCTTTGTTGAAACAGAGATTTTTATAAAACCAAACAAAAAATGTTTTATTACAAGAAAAGAATTTATTTTTTCATTATGTTATTGGAATGATGTGATTTCAATCTTATCTTAATGCATGCTGCTATTTTTAATTTTTCAAAGTTAATTACGTATGCATTTCGTTCTTGCTTTCCCTTTTCTACTTTTCTTTGCTTCTGTTGAAAATAGCAAGTTAATCCATTGGGAGAAAAAATTTGTCAATTTATTATTTAGGGAACGGATAGTGAACAAAATTCAATCCATTCGATGGAAATGAGTAGCATATGCAAGTGTCATATTTCTCAAATGTATGCATTTTTCAGCACTGCTAATTTAAAGACTTGCTTTATCATTTTTATATCTCTTTCAGAAACTTTCAATTTTCAACGATTCTTTAATTTGAAATTAAAATTTTAAATTTCATTCTTATTTGATCATTTCTTTCTTCTTCTGTAAATGCAGTTGCTGAAAAAAGAGCATTTCACAGAAATATTCCCTTCCTTTTTCCTTTCCTCATTTGGAAGAGAGAAAAGAAAGATAATAAAATTTACAATTTATATATCATCTTATATTGTTATATACTCTATCCACCTGCAGCTGATAGATACATTTATCTATTTGTTCATTTCAACGCCCACTTATTCTCATATGTATTAGTTTTTTTTTTTTTTTTTTTTAAATGCTGCAATTGATGATGTCAGCGGATGTAAAATGAGCTGAATCATCTCGCTAATATAGTTTGTAAAAGATGTTCAGTTATAAGAATCAATCTACCAATTCTTCCCTCTCTTCATTATTGCTACTTTTTGATAGATTGATACTACTGCTTAAAGAAAATCTTTTTCTAGCTTAAAATGAAACTTCAAAAATTCCTTTTTTGTAATATTCATAAATTTCACCGAACTAATAGTTCATGAAATCTTATTTTGTATTATCAATAAAAAGTTAAGAGTAAAATGTCTCAGATCGATTATAAGCTTTTATTATTCCATTTCACAATTAAATGATTTAATCAGAAGTAAAAAAAAATATCAGATATTAATTACTGCATAGTATTATTACTCATATTCCTCGTCATAGTTGTTTGTTTGATTTTTGAAATTTATTCAATTTAGAGTTATCTATTTTTCACTTTTGTTTAATTTATTTTTTCAACTTCACAATTTACATTAGATGTTGAAAGTGTCGCATTCAAGATTGAAAAATACCACTTATCGATCCTGTCAGTTTATAATTATAATTTCAATCACTTATCATTTATGATGTTATTTGACAACACTTCAATTTATATTTTGGAATTATGCTATTGGACAGAATGTGTTTTCATTCCATCAAGCTAGCAAATTTTCTCGTATAATTCAAGACGACATAAATGTAATGTTAATTGCCTATGCTAATCATAATGGATTTTCTAAAATGCAACAGAGCGAAATTAATGTTTTCGGCACTGAAAGATTGACATATTTGTTGAAGTGAATGCTTTGACAAATTCTGCTCAACAGTGAAGAGAAATATGTGTGCAATTTCCATATTTGCTATTTCCATAAATCAGTGAAAAAAAACATATTTCCATGCACATATCCACATATATATTTACAAATTTAAAACTTGAAAAACAAGTGAAGAGCAATTTTTTACTTTTTTGCAATTTTAGCAATTTTTATTGAGCATCAACTAGGCTCGATTAGTGAGAGAAACTTCAACAAGCTAGTTTTTATAAAGAAAACTTTTTATATGTTTTTCTCATACAGTAAACTTTTTTCAATTGTGTCATTGATTTCGATAGTTGAAAGATAATGGCAAATTTCAATTAAGATTTCTACCTTTTTTATCACTTATCAGATGGATTATCAAAAAAGGACCTAATCATGAGCTACTTAAAAAGATCCGATATAATAATACAATGCATTCTTGATACTTTATGGTTTACTTTTAATGTTTACATCTAATAATTTTGTTAAATTTTAAATGATTAACTTGATATTTATTAACTAGTTAACAAATGAGTAATAAATGATGATATTTATATTAAAAATTATGTTGTTTAAATTTATTAATGATTTTGATTATCTAAGTTTGGATATTCACTTAATTTTTAATTGTTCATCGGTTCATGTTGCTGCTGATAAGGTAATTTCATTTTCAGTTCTTTTTTTTTGATTCTTATGATCGAGAAATTGAATGTACGTTTGACAACGTTCATTTACTTCCTTAATTTATTCGTTTGCATAGATCATGATTTGTTCGGTCACTTTTGCGATACCATTTGGTGAGATATTAATTTTTTTTTAATTTCGATTGCTAATCATCCATTTCGATAACTAATTAAGCTGATAGCCAATTTCTTATTTGCAAAGCTGTAATAGCAAAGAACACATATCTTTTCAACTGAAAGCTTAATTGTACTACAAAATTATTACTGCCACATTAAGCATATTGTAACAATAAACTCTCACATTTCTAACAAAGTTTCTTACGAACTGAGATAATGACTTTGATGCATAATTAATTCCACAATGAATGGATTATAGAATTCAGGCCTTATATGTAAGCGCTGTGTAAAAACTCTGACTTCTGACTGAACATTTAATGTTACTGTTAATAATACACGCATTGTACAGTAATATCATTTGTCATATAGTTTTTTCCTCATTTATAATATTCGAAATTATTATTTAAAATCATTTCATTCACTTCAAATGTGGGAGCTTCTGTTCTCAAAATACACGCAAATGTGTCAAGTTTGAAATTTAAATCAAAATTTGAATTGAATATTCGAGTTGACTAGAATGCTTCATTTTAATTTTCAATGTTATCCTTTCGAAACTCCTAATCTAATTCTTCATTTTTTCCTCAAAGGTAAGCCAAGATAAAGCCAAGTCCTTCTTCAGGCATGTCTCACTTTACTGCTTCTTCTCTCATACTTTCTTTTAATGACAACTGAATGGAACAGTCGGCTGTCGCAATTGATGATGGCAAGAATGAGTCTGCCACATTAAAAATCGCGTCCGTCCCTTTCAACTTTTTCATCTTCGCTAAACTTTTATTTCTTTATTGTCAAATATGCTAGTACTTCATTATGTCATTTTTCTCTTTCAGTTCAGCTACCAATTGAAAATTAAATCAAAAATTTTATTTGATTTACAAGAAATTTAAACTTGCGATCATACTGTTATGGCTGAATCATCGCTTGCTTTATTTCATCACTTGCGTGGTAATTCATTACTGAAACAGGTAATTTTTTTCCCACCTGAACTTTCAATTTTTGAATTGAATTTAAATATAAACTTTTAAAATATTTGAGTATATTCTCAATTCTTTGTTTGTGCTGTTTTATTTAGATTAAAATCATTTACGATTTAAATATTGTATTCGATTGTCAGCTGACAAAGAATTTGATCGTTCAAACTTCATAATAATCTAATTTGACTGAATTCTTGTATTTTAAAATATACTGGAGACTTCATTCTTGTTTTTCATTACTAAAATGATGTTTAATTTAAGGACCGCATTTGTTTTTTAGAAGAGCATAATTTGTTTAGGCAAATAAATACGAAGCCTACTTATTGATTTTGAATATTGGTTAAGTTAGTTTGCATTATTTTAATTGCCTATTAATATTTTATCAGGAATTTAATTGCACCTGCCGATTCTTTTATTTTTTTGAATGATTTTTCACTTTATTTAGAAATCCGAACTTTTTATAAATTGAAGTCTTTAACTCATAATTATGTTTAAATTATAACTATCCTTAGTTAATTGCGCTTTTTATCTATCCTGAGACGTACTCGTCCATGCTATATTTCTAAAGGAATGGACATTTTAAATTTGAGAGGGACAGAAAACATAAAAAGATAGTAAAATAGAAAGAATTCAACTTACTAGTTTTTGAAAAGCAATTTTTATTTCAGTAGTCATTTCTCGGCATTTTTAATGCGCGATATTTTGTTGGTGATTCGAGGCATTGTCAAATTTTTAAATATATCAATTGCTTTTCAAAGTACGATTACAGTGCGAGAGAGTGTCAAAAATGAGAGGGTGAAATTCGATAGGAGAAAGAAAGTACCATGAGCTTATGCAAATTTAAAATCTTTTTTGTTTTCTATAAATTTATTTGTTCTACTAGTCATCAAAATAATATTCATAAGTCACTTATATTAAAATGTTGATAGAAGTCTTTGAAATAATACATAGTCGAACATTTACATATCGAATTTTTAAACCAATTATTTTTAGTTTTCAAGAATTTTTAGAAATTTGACCGATAAAATTGGATGGCTTGTTCGAGAAAACTACATTTGATAGTTGCCGAAATCTTCATAATCTATTATAACTGTTTGTCACAAAAATTTCATTGACAAAAGCTTATTGATAATTTTAATTTAGAAACATTAATAAAATGAAATAATTTTTTAAATATATAAACATGAAACCTCCGAAGAAAGAAACACTAAACATATAAATAAAGTGAAGGAAATAATTTGTAACCATGTTCTTTCTCTTTTGAAAAAGCTTTTTTTAAAGCCTAAATTGCAAAACTTTCTCTTATGTTACATCTTTCTTCGCGAACTAATCCTTCTGATTCATAAGACAGACTTCATATACTTCTAGTTCACTATTTCAAACAATTTCTGGTTATATTAAAGCTTGAGAGTTAAAATTTATAATAGTGATTAGACTTTACTACTATCTGATATTGTCGAAACCCGGGAATTTAGACAATAAATCTAGCCAAGCCGTATTGTATAGCAAGTTAAAATATTTCTTTATGAAAATGTAGCCGCCTATATTTGTGCAGTCCTTAAAAGAAATCCCTAATGAAAATGAAAAAAAAGTCTTTCCAAATGTAAACTTATAATTCAATAAAGGATTAGTTAAGAAAAAAGACTGCTTGGTGAATAGAATTTTTACAATTCATCTTACTATCAATCTGTCTAACTTCAGTAAGTTTTCGCCAAACAATGATGTAAAACTGCTTTTTCATTCCTTCTTTTAACTTAGTTAACGAATAGCGAAGAAGATAAACGAGTTGGATTCCTTTGGTTGTTATTTCAAGTGCCATTGCCGCCAAGAAATCGAATATGTTGAAGGAAAAACTGGCATATGTTCTACATTAAGAATTACTTATAATAATTCTAATCGAATTCACCCGCCATCATGTAATCATTAGTAAATATATGAGCGTTGATTATGCACAGCTTTAAACGAACTGAAAAATTAATTGCTGCCATTATAATTTAATTTCTTGCTTCTGCTCATTTCTTTTTCCCACTTCCTATTCATTTATAAAACGCATTGAAAAGCAAAGTTAATGAAAATAATTGGCCATAAGCCTTAATGATAAAGACAAGAAGAAGGTGAGAAAAAGAGAATTGTCTCAGAACAAGCACCTTTCATCTATATACTTCAACTTCATTAGCTGTCGAAGTTTGTTTTTAAAATTTTTAACTTGAATTAGATTCGTAAATTTTAAAATTTTAGCAAAGCAATTTTTTCATGAAGCTGAAGAGATCGGAATATCAGTGTCAGTTAAGCGATAAGAAAGAATCATGAATTGCATTGCTAATTCAAGCTAAATGATTATCCAGGAAATTTCCTGCCGCAACTTGTTTTTATGAAAATTGTTTGTTTGCTCCGGGTTCCTGTAAATTATTTAGTTGTCCAAGTTTCCTTGAATTGTTTAGATTTCCTTATTTAGCTTTCTTCATCTTTTATCTTATGCAATGAAAACTAAAATTAAGTAAAGTCGCAGTCAGTTCAGTCATTCAAAGTCATCTGTTAAAAAATTCTTTTGTTAAATTTCTCAACGTATTTATTTCTAAAGCTGTTTTGCTGTTTCCTTTTAAGCCCATATTTTTCACACAAAAACTTTCCAACATTTTACTCAGTGAAGTATGCAAATGACTATAAATAATAAATGATTGGAGAAGGAGAAATATAGTGACAGAATGTCATCTTTTCTATTCGTACGCATACCAAATAAGTTTGAAAAAAAGAAAAAGAATTTGATTCGGCTTAGCGTTATCGGAAATCATTTCATTTTGACTGTGTTTGAGTTTACGAAGAACCAAGTATTATTGTTTAAACATATAAATCAAACACAATCATTTTATGGGCTTGTCCTCTTGTTCTCAATTCTGCCCGCGAATGCCTAATAAGAGACCAATGTATTCTACTGCTTTAGCACTGCGAAGAATTATTAGCTCAAAATAGTCCGAATATCTTTTCTTTGTTTTATGAATAATAATTTATAATATGTAGGAACGAATGGCGTAGTGATTCCTCGGCAAAACCATTAAGATTATGGATCTTTTACATTCTCTGAAATGATTTTCTTCATTTAGAAAAATTTGATTAATAATAATAAAAATAAACTATACGTCTTCGAACACATATTCCTGAGACACTACAGTACCAAGCCAACAGCGTTACCAGTACAGCGTTACTTTATAATCAACGTTACTTTATTAATACACTATAGCGTTGCCATAAATAAAATATAAATGACTGCCATTAGCTGGTGAAGAAATAGAAATGTAACAGGATAGAAAGATCAGAAACAAATAACAATCAAATGATTATTAATAACTGAATTAAAAGATCAAATAATTTTAGAGATGTAAGTATGAAATTCTGTACAAAGGTTCATTTGTAATTTAAATGTAAATGGTTTAAAATTTGCTATTGCTTGAAATAATCTTCGGAAATAATTGAAAACAAAAAAAGTCATGTGAACAAAATCGTATCAAAGTATGATTGAAAACATAATGTTGCAGCAGGACGAAACCGAAATTCAAATGCTTCATCCAAATAAGGAACAGCTGAGTCGACGATATGCGTTAATACCTGAGCAGGTAAGATTACTGATTAATTTGTTTCAATTTCTTATCGCTCATTAACAATAAAAATGAAGTATGTAGTAAATTTTGTTTTCGAAAAAAAGACTGCTTAGGTTATGACAATATCTACAAAGCTTGAAGTTTTTGGTAATCTCGAGAATAACAGGAGAGTCCAAATGTATGCACGAAATGAAATACTATTCCGTTTCCATCATTGAAATTGAATGATCTATTTAAATCTTCATTCCTTCAAAAACTCAATTGAAGATTAAGTGTATTACCGCCTAATATTTGATTTGTTTGCAGCCAAACAGCCAAGAAGACGAGTAAGTTACCGAGCATGCTTTTAAAACTGGTCTGATTTAATAAGTGTATCCTAGTTTTTTAGGCGATAAAGAAAGACAGGTAGAAAATAATTGAGTAAACAATCCATTCTAGACAATATCGCCATTTTTTTATGTTTCTCAGTTATAATTTTTAATTTCTAATTTTTTTTTCCTATAAAATTAGCATAAGTCAGCATAGGTAACACAGCCAATAACTTCATAAGCCAAGTAACTTAACGACCAACGTAATGAGCCTCACATTTTATAAGAAATAATATAAGACTGTCCTTCTCGTGTCTTGATCTTTAAAAACTTGCCTGTTTTAAATTTTTGTTTAAATTGCACATCCGTACTTTTTTTTGCAGCTTGAATTAAAAATAAAATCGAACTAAAATTAAAAATTAAAATAATTCAAGTTTTGTAGTGCTGACGTAGAAAGTTCTTCGGATAATGTGATTATCGTATCACATATGAAGATATCTCCTAATGATTCACAACTCTTCAATCGAGCAATTAGTTCTGGAGGTGGACTATTGGCTGGTGAGTATTTCAGATCAGTTGCTGTCCAGTGTATGAAAAATATTTAATCGCAAAGAAAATTATACTTATATTAAGCTTCAAACTTTATTCTGATAAGTATAGCTCATGAAACGATTTCCTAAAATTATCCGGGTTCAATTTTACCACCTAAAAGATTTTTTGCGAGATGACATTTTTTTTTTTACGATAAATTACTTTGTAGTTCGCATGCAACAAAAACTTAACCAATTGTTTAATTCAACTGATGAGCTTTAATTGGATCTTATCAATACTGTCATAAATAGTGTAAATTTAAAAAAATTGAAATTCTGGAAATGCAGACTTACAAAGGGCGACAATTGCAACCCAGGCATTTTATGCCGATGCAAACGAACAATCAAAGACTAGATCACCGTGGATTTTGAAACGATTAGTATGTTTTTAAAAACTTTAAATTTAGATTTGCTATACATTCGTAGAGTTAAATATTTTTAATTTTTATTTAATAATGACAAATTTTATTAGCCATTGCAAGCCAACAAAAGAAGGATTATGATCCAAGAATGTGGCCAGAAAGACAGACGGCTTGAAAATGAACATATAAAGAATAATCATTTAAGGAATTTGTCATTGTTTCAGTATGAGTGGTCACATCGAGCTAAAAGACGCGAAATAATAAAACATGTTCAAGCGGCATTAGAAACATCTGGCGATCCCGAATTTGATGATGAGGAATTGAGGAAATTGCTTGTAAATTGTTTAAGTTTTGAATTTTAGAATTTTTAATTTTACGTTTAGTATGAGTAAAGAACATAAGTTTCACTTCTTTGTCATATGCATTTTCGTGTGCACCAAAATTTTTTTTTTTTTTTTTTGTGCAGCAGAAATATTTAGAGTATCTGGAAAAAAGATGTATCCTGATAAGGTTGTAAATTTATCACTGTTATTGGGACTTTGATAATTTGTTTCAAATTTTATAGTTGGTAAATTGGGATGAAATATTTGCCGTAAATGCGGAAATTCTGGAACCGATAGATAGGAAGCGTTTGCAAGTTGTGTGGGAGTTATTTCATAGTGAATTGGTATTTCTAAAGAAGCAGCTCCTCGTTCTGAGGTTTTTTTATTTCATTTTTTTAACAAAAATGGAAATAAAAATGAGTTCAGTTCGAAATTTGGCTAAGCGTGCAACTGCAAAAAAGATCGTTCGATTCAACTTAATAATTGCTTCATTTACATGATCTACTATTCAAATATTATTCATGACTGCTTAACTTAATAATACTATCATAAGCTTTACAAAGAAGGGAAACTTGAAAGTTGAAAGTTAATTTTGTTTTTAGGAATGTTTACAAGGAGCCATTGAAAAAATGTCAAGTTGAAGGATGTCTGTTAATGGTGGAACCGGATTTGCTTTTTGGAAATCTCGACCAAATATGCCGGGTTTTATAATTTGCTTCCATATTTTTATGATTGACGTCTAACGAATTTAGCAAAAATTGAACAAAAATTTTTGATTTAACTTTCAAAAATTTGAAAAGCGAACATTTGATAAGTGATTACGCTGAGAATGTTTTGCAGATAAGTTGGTCATTTTGTAAATCGTTTCTTAAAATAATGAATGAAGTAGGCACGACTGGCGCAAATCGTGACTATAACACAACTGAACTTATTGTCAGATTGTTCGAACGGGTAAACTTTCTTGGAATTTCAATGAAAGTTGCAAAAAAGTTAGACTCTAACAATGTAAGAGTACTTTTGAAATGCATGTTTGCTACTGAAATATAGTCTTCGGTTTGTTAATTTTAAAGTATTACAATGAATTATCAGAATTTTCTTTTAAAGTTTTCCAAAGGACCATCGACAATATCAGCTTATCAAGCATATTGCATCAATTACAAGGCCACAATAGAATATTTGGGATCAATACGAGAGAAAGAGGAACGCTTCACAGAATTTGAAGAGGTGCATTTCACAGATCTTCAAATTACTTCTCTTTCAGCACTTAATTAATGCTTGATCTCTTGTATTTCTGTATTTCTCTGCTTGATAATTGGTATGCTTTAATTAGACCGATTCAATTTTTAGCTTTTTTATTTTCTTTGATAATTATTGATTCTTTCAGGTATGTCTTGCAGATCCGCGCTGTGAACGGCTACAACTGGAAGATTTGTTAATAGCGCCATTACAGCGTATTACAAGGCTGCCCATTTTATTGAAAGAAATCCACAAATACACCAAAAGCAATGACGATAAAGCACGGATTGAAAAAGTTATCGAAAATATGAATGAATCATTAAGTACGCGCAGTTTGCATTGTAATCAAAATGCTTAAGCTATTAGTTAGGAACTCATTGATAGCTTAAGCAGTTGGGCATTATTACCGATAAGTATTAAGCACAAAATAAGAAGTAATGATTATTTCGTTTGATTCCACAATTCTGTCAAATCTTATGTGCTGATGCAATTGCTAATTAATCGAATTTTCAAAACTAATATGATTTTATGAAGATGCACTTCTTGTTTTTCAGGATCAATAGATGATTCAGTCCAATGGTTACGCAATTTTGAGCGGTTACAGCAATTGCAAAATTCAGTCATTTGGCCATCAATCATTGAACTGGAAACAAAGACGTTTATTCCAGAGGTAAGCATCTACCTTTTTATCAAACTTTGTTTTATGGTCTCATGTTTCGGAATATTCCGTCTGAAGCAAAAGGTACCGTTTTGAATTGGAATTGACAGTTACAGCGAGACAAAATCTTCAAATCGAAATTGATTAGAATGCTTGCTCTCGCTTTAACTTTACGTGTATTAACTTTAATACACATGATACACAAACGTAACTTCGCCCTGGTACCATTAACTTTTCTTAACAATACGATGTGATATTCAATTCTTTGCAGTTCTTGCGAGTAGCAGTATCCAGACAATTCTGCGAGAATCTTTTGGCACATCCAAGAAGAAAACTGATCCATGAAGGTCATCTAGATCTTGTTGGTCAGTCATTAAAGAATAAGAAATGGTCCTGTAGAATTCAGATGAACAGTTAGCTAGTTTTCTTCAAATTTGAAATCCAATTTTCCAAAATTTTGCAGAAAACGGTCGAACATGTGATTGTTATGCGTTCTTATTCAATGATATGTTTTTGCTAACGAAAATGAAGAAATGCACCAGAATTAAAGTATTTCTTACTAATTCAAGATTTGAAACGATAAGTGTAAAATTTAAATGTGTTTGAAACAGACGCAGAAAAATCCTATGCTTGAAACATTTTAATTTCAATGATACATCATTTTAATTGCATTCAATCGAATAAATTTTTTAAAAATTAAAATACTGTTACATGGAATAGATTTTAATTATTATCGATTGCTTTGATCTTATCAAAACAGATAACATCATTGGTTATCTTTGATTATATATTGTTTTCTAATACTTTCATATATGTTCATTATAGAAAGGTACAACGCAGTTAACGAAATCAGAACAATATGTCGTCCAGAAGCAGCCAATACCATTGGATTCTTGCGTCTTTTGTGATGCTGATTCCAACGATTCTTCTAGCTGTGGTTTGTTTTTCATTTGAAATTTGTAAAATTCACTCATGTCTTCCAGTCATTTGAAATTCACTCATAACTTTAACAAGCTTTCTTCAGAATCTTTAAAATTTGCATTTGTCATAATACATCTCACACGATACTATCAAGTGGTGTCGATTTTCACTCTGCAAGCTGCTAATAAGCACGAAAAAGTAAGTGTTTGTTTTATGCTAACCATTATATAATATCTACTTCTGGTCTGTTATTTTTTCTTGTCAGTGTTTAGTTTTGTAAAAGTCGATATAAATTATCCCCAAATTGATACATACTGTCCCTAAATTTAAAAAGGAAGCTGTTAGTGTGAAATAGACAGGATAAGTTTTAACTTGCATAAAGTTTAAGAGGAAATTAGATTCCAAACAGCGTTCCGGAAAATGGAGTTGTTTGCAATAAGTAATGATAAAGAATTTCTAATTCATTTGAAGTTGAAAAAAACTACATTACAAATTTCAACATTTCAACTCATATACTTGAAAGATTTTAAATTTATTTCAGGAATTATGGATTACAAAATTTCAAGAATCAATTAAAAACTACGAATCAATCCAATTGAAAGATATGTTAAAGTGTACACCACTTTATTCTAGTCTATCATTACGACGTTGTTCTTCATCTCGTCTAATCCAACCGAGTACTAGCACCAGTCAAAACGTCAGTGACGTAAAATCACCGAGTTCCAGTACACAACTAGAAACACCGTCAGAGAATCAAAAAGTGAACATGGAGAATCAATGCTGCAAATCGGCAACGGATGTTAATGATAAAACTTGTAGTTCGATACTTTCATCATATCAGACAATACAGTCCGATACTGAAGCTACTTGATATTATCTCTTTGACTCCCATAACAGTTCTCTGTATTGTTTGGCCTAGAATGAAGAAGACCAAATAACGAAATTGCATATATTCTTCCAAGCTATAAATTTATACATATTAATGATATAAAATTAGGAAGTGAAAAAATTAAAAAAAAAAAGTTAAAAAAAATATAAAAATTAGGAAGTGCAACTTTTTTGAGTTGAACTTTTTCAAAGAGATTCTGATCACAAAATCGACTGACCGCATCTCCTCAATTCCTGCGAATCATTAATATTTACATTTTTGCAATTGTTATTTCAGGTTCCTTGTAATTATACCAACTCATCATATCATCACATCATCGTATCATCGTATCATTGTCCTGTATTTATTTATTTCCTAAAGTTTAAAAAAAAAAAAAACCACTGTTAAATTTTTTGAATTGTCATTGTTGCATTTCAAATTTTTGAATGATATTTTTCTTACAAGTATAATATAAAAAAAGTGTAAATAAATATGAAAGTGCAAATACAAAATAAAAATATAAAAAATATACAACATAAAAGTGCAAATAGAATGAATTGATTCAATCTTTTCAATCAACAAAAATTAAAATTTTTAAAAGTAAAATAACTAAAACGAATATCTAAATTTAATCAATCAATCTTAGAAATCTGAAGACGAATTTTTTGCCTGCCTTAGCAGTATTACAGTAGCTTACGATGTAAACTAATCACCTCAAAAAGGCCGATCCATGATACAATGATACTTTGTGGTACAGCCTTCTCTGTTGTTGCTACTATGCGTTATTATTTGCTGGCAATCTTCTCTCGTGTTTGGGAACATCTTTTTGTTTTGTAGCAGAAAAATAATAAAATCTATTAATTTGCAAATAAATTTTAAGCAAAACTTCTGGTGTGTTATTAAATTTTCAAATATTAGTTAAATGTTTTGGCTAAGAAGAAAGAGTCCAATCTTGGTCCTCCCTTCTCCCAATTCATATTTTACTTTTTACGAAAAAGTTAACTTTTGATTGTAGAAGTTAAAGGTTATATTAAGAAGGAAGTTGGAACTGAAATACATTTTGGTTTCTGTTAAATCGTTTAGTTTAAATGTTAATAATTGAGAGAAGAAATAGCGATGGAGTTAAAAGCAATGAGTGTAATCTGTGAAAGAATGAGAAAAATGATAAGCGAAGGTATGTGATGGAATCTTGAAATGTGCCTTATATTATTATGCATTGTGACATTTTCAATTTTTAGAGAATGTGACAAGAAAATTATGGATTTAGCAAGTGTACTTAACATCAAAAAACGCTCACCTATCAAGTTTTCATGTAAGTTCTCTGCTTTTAACATTTCCTTTTAGGCAGATTATCTTGGCTAATATGTGGTAAGGAATTCAAACTACATCCTGTGCCTAGGAAATCAAACTACATCCTCTGCCTAGAAAATCAAACTACATTTCCTGCTTAGGAATTCAAACTACATCCTCTGCCTAAGAAATTAAACTACATCCTCTGCCTAGGAAATCAAACTACATTTCCTGCTTAGGAATTCAAATTACATTCCTTGCCTGCTGTTTTTTCGTTGAGCCAAAAGTTTTAGAAGAGGGAACATCTCTGTGAGAGCGAAGAGGAAGAACTGAAAATCGAAATGTCTAAGTTTTTTATGCTATTAATACTGATAATTATTTACATTTTTAGATGAAGGAGACGAAGCATTAAAAAACATATGCCATGAAAAATTATTCAATTTCTTTGAAAAAAACGTCGTTTTATGGAAAAGGTAACAAACATGTTCTAGACTACAATCTCATTAACAAATATTAATTTTTAAAAAATGACTGATAAAATTCATTCGTTCAAGTTCAAAATTCTTCGTAGAAGTTAAGAAAATATTTGTCAAAAGTAATTGAAAGCAGAGTTGGAAAGTTCAGGATTTGGGAAATGGATGGGAAAGGAATTATGTATTAATAAATAAAGGGATTTCCATGCTTTGTTCAATGCAAAAAAAAAAATTGTTTGCAATCGTATTATTTGAAACAAAATCTAAATGAAAGAAAAAACACACTCATTATTTGTTATGCAGGAAAGAAGGCTAAATTTGAGAAATTTCAGAAGCTCACAACATTGTTCTTCCTCATATCATGTGCATATCTTTTTCGAATTCGTTCCATTTTCAAATGATACTTTGATTGACTATAAATCAACTAAGCCAAAGACATGGGAGGAAGCAGCATTGTTGCATTTCTTCTTCTTGAATCCATCTGTAAGTTTTAAATTATCACAGATAACAGTGTACAGACATGATTAACTGGTAAAATAGCATTTCGCGCTCATTTACATTTATCATGGACTAAAATATTTAAATGAATAAAAGTAGTTACATCCATGAATAACTTATTCATTCCACTCTTTGAACACTGAGTTTGTATGCTAAGGAATCGAACAGTCCTTAGTCAATGCAACTTATATTTTATTTCATGTTTTTTGGAACGCTTGCAAAAAAGACCATTACGTTATTTATATTATTCACTTTTTATTCATTTATTTATAATGTTAAACTGAATCTTATAAAAAAGAATTAGTTTTTGGTGAAGATTTAAGATAATATTACCACATTTGCTGAAATAATTTATTCTAAAAATATAGTTAAAGTTGCTGGAGCTAAATTATACAAATAACCGATGACCATCTCATTTATATTTCAGACAGTAGCGGAGTATCGCAATGATTATAGGAATAAGATAAACGAATGGTTCGCAACATTAAGCAAAATCGAGGACGCAGAATGGTTGATTGTATTCGATAGTTTTAAAGCACGAGAACAAAAAAACCGTGGAGCTGTTATTGAGCGGATCAAAAGTGATTTTGCGAAATTCACAAATAGGTTCATTGCGATTTCAAATTTCTGTCGTATTTTCATGCAATTTTTTCATTCAAGATTCTCCATTAACACTTTTCTAATTTTACCTGCTTAATATCCTTATCTTTATTACTGGACGCGCAAGGTATTATGAGTTTACTTCGTATCAGCTTCAGTTTACTTACTGGATATTTAAACCTCGAGAAAAACGAAAAAAAAACAAGAAATTTTTTATAAAATAAATTATTTGCTCCAGTAATGTAACTGATGCAAATAATTAACGAGCGGACCGATTTAACATATTAAGTCATCCTAAGAACTGATGAAATATAACTTATGGCCATAAATTTCTGTGAAAATAATTTTTTTTTTTATTCAGAAATCGGTCTGTCTTCAAAACTACAAAAGTCTGTAATAACTAATTATCAGCTAACTTTAAAACAATGATTTATACGATGTTACGACAAGATTTTCTTCAAATTTTATTCAAGTAGTTGATTTATAGCTTATTTTTCTCACGTTTCAGAGTTATTGAGATCTATGATCCGTCGAATATCGTCGCACTGCAGAATAGCATACAGTTACATTTATTAAATTCTCTGGAATGTTATGTTACTCATGAGGAAAACAGTTTATCCAATCGAAATAATCAATATTCTAATGCTAATTTTGATTTCATTACGTTTTGTGGAGAACAAGTAAGATGTGTTTTTTACAATTAGAGGTGGAAAGTCAGTGATTTGTATCCTTCCAACAGAAAATTACCGATTTTTCTTTTTTGAAATTACTAATAAGAAACTAATTTGTATTTTTTACAGTGATTTTTGACAAAAATATTCGAAATCATAATTATGATATCGTAGTCATGATTTAAACATAATCTTTTTCCAAACGATTGTGCAAAACTTGGTGTCAACCGGAAAATTGCATTTTTTAGCAGACCTATTAATTTTCAGATGAGGTTGTCTCGTCTTTACCAAAGTTTGGGCATGTTTGAGCAGACACTTGCATTATTTGACGAACTTGACGCTATGCTATCATCAATTGTTCTTCATCATTCATCAGAAAGTAAAAACATACACTATTCAAATTTTGTTTATCCATCGAATTTAAATAATTCAAAAATTGTGAATTTATAATATGCTTGGGCCTTCTAGGGTCTATACCAGAGTGGTTGGCGTCATCAAAAAATTTCACTTCAATGTCATCTGGTTGTCCACTCTTCGCGGCAATGTTGAGATATAACGCGCCATGGGATAATATTACGATTGTTGAATTACGCTATATTATTTTGGCACACCAGATATTGGTATAGTAAATTTGGTTGAATTATTTTTTCTTGCAGTTACTATTTTTGTGTTCGAAATATTATTGTTAGTGGTTTAATTACACTTGGAGATAAATTAGTTGAGAAAAGAAATACTAAGGTTAATAATTTGGAAATGGAAGAGTAGTTTTGAACGGTAAAAAATAAAATTTTCGTTATGCTGTAACTGTACTTTTCATCCGTTAAAGAAAGGTAGAATATATTAAACTACAGAAATTAGTTGAAGTTTTTATTATTTAGACAGGGAATGTATGTTGTAATCTTAGAATTTATGAGAAATGAATTTCACTTTTTTTTAAACTCTGCGATTTTCAAAAAAATAGTTTAAAAAACTTTTTTAGTATGCAATGCAGATATGCGAAGAACGCTTACAAAGCATTTCAACGACTGGTGATAATAGCTCACAGAATTTAAGAACTGAATATGCTGTCACGTTGCTGCGTTACTCGCTGCATTGTTTAAATGCAATATTCGAAAATGTAGTAGTTTTCAAGGTCTTTGATATCTTTTGAATTGAAATTACCCCATAAGAGGAAAGTAGATGAGTATAAAAACTTCAAGCAAGAAAATGAAATACTGGCTGTTTTAGCAGACCATATATTTCTTTTTGAAGTAGAAGTTCGAAGAGGAGAAGATTACTTTATTGTCTTATTTGAATCACTTACTATTAATGTATCCACTAAATCAGTGTTTTGATTTTTATTTTACTTAATCTATTTTCTCTCTTATTTTAACGTAATGCACATTGTTATGTATTTTGGATAAGTTTTTAACTTTTTTTTTATTTTTTCTTCGAACAAGTTTTTCTAGATACCACTGGATTGCGATGAGATGCAGTGTTGGATAATTTCATGCTGCTTGGAAACAGTACAACTGGCGTCGTTGTTGACTGAAATAACGCACGTTGAGCAGGCAGCTCACTTTATTTGTTCCCTGAAATTGATCAATTGCCAAGCTGTAAGTTCACCTTGACAACTCTTTATTTATTTACCTTCATAGAACTTGTGCAGATTTTTTAAAGTAAGGGAGATGAAAATTTCTTCAAGAAGAGCTTTTTCATTTATGTAAATTTCTTGTGTGCTAAATTTATTTCAGTTGTCAAAATTAAATAAAAGATGGTGTTTGGTTGATTGGAAGAAAATAGCGAAATGGTTTGAAGATGGAATTGCTCGGTGTGGCGTGGAAGCAATTAAAACGAGTGCTGTCAATGAAATAAGGCAAGGATTTAATCTGTGCACATGACCAAGTGCGTTGATTGTCTATACATATATATATATATACATATCTGTGACGTTTAAAAAAGTCAGGATTCATTAATTTTGAAATATTTGACACGATTATTTCGTAATTTCGTATGTTTACATAGAAATTAGTTATCCAAGTTTGTTCCAAATTAGATAAATGATAAGGAATCCTCTCTTTTTTCATCCCCATATTCTGGAAATAGAATTCAAACCTTTTAGGGAATTACAAGATGATATAACTTTAATTGAACTTATAAGAATTCCATAAAAATTATCGGAAATTGATGGATTATCCTTTTTAGGCAGCTTCTTTCCGATAAACAACATTTCACGCATTACATGCAGAAATATAACGAAAGTTCCATAGCCCTTCTAAAACATTTTGGATGGAGGCGTGAAGCACGTGCAGTTGGTTGGGAGCTGGCGAAATTTTTGTTGTATGATAATTTTTTCTGGCTTATATTCCCTGTCCAATTGTGAATTGCAGCAGCCAGATGCAGCATTCATTATTTTAGAAATTATTCGAATTATAATCAATGCTTATTTTCCAGTTTATTCTAATATGTAGTTTTACATCATAGCATATTCATATATTGCTTGTTGTAATCAAAATCACTGAAAAATTTTCGTGATTGGATTGCATTAGTGATCATACAGAATCGAATTGTTTATGGCTGATTTTCTATATTCGTTCAATCTCACCCTGTTTCTTTCTCATTCTTCCAGGTCATCGGATCGCGTAGAAGGAGCACTTCCATATTTATTGAATTTTATTTCCGATTTAATTGCAGACGATTCAACAATATTGCTGTTAAGAGATATATTGCAGGTCACAGTAAATCATTTGGAAAAATTTCCAGGAATCCATTTTAAGGAGTAAGCTTTGCTGCGCTGCATTTTTTAAATTTTTTGAACAAATCCCAATTTTTTTTTGGAAAAAAAAAAAATTGAAAGAGTGGAATTTCAGACTGACAGATTTTTATTTAATACTGATGAAGTTTGCAAAGACAGAAAAAGAACGGATTGAATATTGCGATAAACTGTTGGAGTTCAGTGAGAAGCCGACTATAACGAAGATAAGGTTCCATTTTTTGCTCAACCGCGAACGGGATATAACAAAGATTTCGTTTTACTTGGAAATGATATCTCTAGAGAACTTTAGTTTTAAGTTTTAAAAATTTTTTTGAGAGAAAAGGGATGAATTATAAATTTTTTAGCTGAAGAAACTTCTTACACTAAATTTTGTTAAAATAATTGAATTATTTGCAGGTTGGGCTCAAATTATAAACAAACTAAAGCTTTTGCGTTCGCTTATTATTCATCATTTCCTTTTTCAATCGCATCAGTGAATGAAACAATCAAAATTGATGCTAAAGTAATCAGCTATCTTCCTAAATCATTTAAGAACTTCAAATTGCACTGCTACATGAAACTATTTGTACGAAATGAATTACAAAAACAAATTGCTGGACGACGACCACACTTCGAATGCATGCACAATGTACGTTAGTTTTTAAACTTTTATAAATATTTCCTATATCGTTTATCTACTTTACTTTTATGAATGGCAACGATGTTTCCCAATTTTTTTTACTGCTTCCATAAAATCTGCACAAATACAATAGATGTAATACGTAATTCACAGTGTACCAGCGGCAAAACATTTAATAGATCCAAGTTCGAACTACTTGTTTTTAGTCCCAATATTCAGCAGTAATAGCTTCACTAGATTGAAGCTTTTCTCTATTTATATACGGTTTGACTTGATTTAACCTTTTTTCGGTACCTATCATAAAAGTTCAGATGAAAAATTTCACTTTCCTAATGACTTCTTAGACATGATCTTTTTTGCAGGAAACAGATGGTATTAGTCGTTTTGCATGTATATGGAAAGGTGATACTGAGGCGCAAAAGGGTTCCCTTCTAGGATCTAGCATGAATTCAGTTGAGGAATCGGAAAACTACTTGATTTTCCGAAGTTTTACAGAAGATGAACTCAAACCGGGTGAAAATATCCTAACATTGATCGCCAAAGTATATTTTGGATAAAGATTTTGTATAAAATTTTTTTTTTTTGATAATTTTATTGATATGAAATTAGTATTTTATATCTTTAACGGATAAGTTTGATCTTGAAATTCTTCAAAATTATTTGTTTTCAATGCTGTTTTCGAACAGGCATCAGAAAGCACTGGAATGTATGTCTTCGATTACTTCGAGCTGTATATTGGTCGTTCATTGATATTACGCTGTGACTGGCTAGATGTTCCAGAAATTGAAGAAGATTTAGCTCATTTACCAATATGTTTCATCTATCATAAACCGGTGTCTGTGAGATTGAAGCCACCACCGAGTAAATTTTAAAACTCATTGTTGAATGTTTTGCTAAATGCTTAATTGATTTTTTAAGTGATATCAAGGTTTGCAGTTCTTTTTTTTCTTTTTTTTCCAAGTTCTTTTTCTTTTTCAGTTCCAAAGAATTTGAAATTTCTTCATTATTTGTCAAAACTTACTATATCTTTCCTTATATCTCTTTCCTTATTGGTAATAACCAACTATAATGATTGTTATCGCTTTATAATGAATGATGTATTTGGGATACTAAGCCTCACAGAAAAATGTTTTCTTCGGTTCGATACTGAAGAAGTATAATTCAGAAAAGCATCAATTGAAAATATGCAATGGAACGTGATGTTGCTTGTTTAATTTGAGCTAGACAAGTTTTGCCGGTTTATTTGTGCGAAATGTTTTAACAAATTTTAAATTTATTATTGTAGATGGTATACTGATAGCCGGCGTGGCACAACGTGTTGAATTCGAAATTTTTTATAGTGCGGAGAAACCGATAACTGATAAGAACTCAGTGCTACAATTAACTTGTTCTGATAGAAGCGACTTAGAATTTTGGGTATGATTATATTGCAAAATGATAACATTCTAAAGTTCCAAATTTATTTTCCTTATTTTCCTCTTTTTTTTTAAATTAACCAAAAATTTTTTAACCAGAAAACTTCCACATAATGATTTTCTGCTTTTACTTCGTTCGGTTTTCGGTGACCCCATCATTTTTGGAAATGACTGTATTAACCGCTGTTTAATGAACCTTCTTGCTCATAAACCTTTACTGTATCTGTATTTCAGTGTAATAAGAGGATTTTTTCTATATTTTTTTTACATCTAATATCATTTCTTTAATTTTACATTCTATATTTTTGTTATTTTTTTACATTTTTGTAAGTTCACCTTAAATTTATGTTTTTCTTCCTTATTTATAGTATGAAGAGAAAAAAGGAGCAATTCATACTTAGCTTATCCGAAGTTCGTGGAATACCATTAAATCACTCTTTTTTTCTTATCTCAATTTAACTTTTCATTTTTCAGGATGTATCCAGATCGAAATGGTGTGAAATCTGTAATTATTGTTTAGATTGTGTATTCTCTTTAAATAATAAAACTTTCGCCGTTTATTTGGTTAAAATCCTTCGCAATTTTTCAAGTAGTGAAGAAAATGCGGAAAATCAAATGCCGACATTTGCTGCAGAGGTATTCATATTTTATGGGTACTTGAATGAAACTTTCACTCAAAAACTATCTTCTTCGATGTGTATTTGCCATCACGGTATCAGCAATATTATTAATGAAATAAATGAATTCACTGTAGAAATGGAAGTTTCACTCAGAAAAAAATGGAATTTTTTATTAAAATCTCTGAAAAAATTTGCATAAATTCGAATTCAGATTTTGGTAAAATGGATGGATCAAGAATGGAGTTTTACAGTTAATTTTGTGTCGTTTATGAATATTAATGGCAATACTTCTTTACTGGAAGAAAGGTTTAGTTATCTCTCTTTTACTATAATTTTCAAATTACAGTTCTAAATTCAATATCACTTTTTTCACATTATTATCCAATTATCTGAAATTTCCAGAGTTATTTTCGAACTTGCACTTTTGCGAAGCATTGATGAGTGGTTAATTATGCCGCAAGAAGCTATATTAAGCAGGATAAATGACGAATCACCTAAAATACCGGCGAAATTGCTGAATCCCAAACTCACGGTTGGTCGAAAATTACTTGTAGCAATTTAAGACATCAACAGGAACTTTTAATTAATTTTTATTCGAATTTTTGCATTTAAATTTTAACCTAAATCAACTGCAAAATTATTATTGTCATGTTATAAGTTTCGCAATTTTTTTTCTTCGGATTAGATCAGAATTGTTTGAAATGCTTGTTTTAAAGCGCTGAGATTTATTCGACACTTATTCCATGTATTGCGATATTTATTTTACAGCACATACAACCAGGATGTAGATATCGTATAATCTGGATTCTGCCACCAAATAAAGGAAAAATGGATGAGATTGAGCATTATGAATTACGGTTTACATATCGAGTGAAATCGTTAAAAGGGTGCACTAATGAGGAAGAATTAATTTATGATCGCGAGTATACATTATTTAATGAATTTCCTGTGCAGTGTAAAATGGTCATTTATTTTTATTAATTTAAATTTTTCGTATTTCTTCAGATTTCATTCAGCCTTAAAATAAAGAAATCTTAAGATATGATTCAAGAGAAAGATATAAGGAATGTGAAATATATTATGATATTTATTTTTTTTCAAAAATTTCATGTTCGTGTAACTCAGTATTTTCTTTCATAAATGGAATTCTTTGAATGCTTCTTGAAACTTGAAATTGAAATCAAACTTGGAAAAATGATTTAATTCGGTTAGTTGAGTTCTTACAATTTAAAAGAATGGACCATATTTTTAGCCAAATTATGAACTTTGTGCACAGTTGCTTTCATCACAACCGGGTGCAGTTCTTTGTCGTGTTGAAGATGCATGTGATATGATAGTTTCATTGCGAAGTTTGACAAATCGTATCGAAACTGTAATTATCAGTGTTGAAGCTGATCCTTGTTTCTGGGCCATCAATGAGAGGCATAAATGTAAGCGTTCGTTTTTACATTTTAGTTTTTCTCTAATTGAGTGTTAAGATTTGAATTTCAAAGTTATATTCGAAATCCGGAAGCAAGTTCAAATTTCAGATCTTGATCAAGTTCTTACTTTCCTAATGGGATTTTTAATTACAGTATATGCTACAGTATATGCTTAGGAAATATGCTTATTTCCATCATTTTTTCATAGATTTCCGCAACTTAATTCTTTATATTGTGCTACTTTTGTTTATAATTTATTTTACTTTTTTGAATGTCCTTAGTTGTTATTCAATAATTCGCAGTTGAAATTTCGAGTTCGCTGATTTTGCGAATTTAAAAAGAATTAATGATTCTGCACTACCATTTGCATCTTCATCTTTCTGCTTCTTGCGCTTATCTTTAATTCATCTTGCAGTATTACATATAAAAGAGAGTGGTCTGGGTCAAATTTCATTTACGATATTTCCAAAAATGATCGGTTTTTTACCATATCCGCTTATATCTGTTTATGGTTGTCAAAATAAACGACCAAATTCGGTGAGTAGCAGTTTTCAAAATTAGCTGTTTTCATAGGTATCTATTTATGGTTAAATGGTTGGTAGTCTTGCCGATAAACGATAGTCTATAATCTGCTTCAGAAATAGTCAGACCTTATGATACATTGCAGTGTGATAGAGGCATTTAATGAGAGAATGAGACTCGTTATGGAAAAAGGTGATCTTCAAAGAAGGAAACCCGAAATAGAAGCTAGATCAAGTATTTAAAGGTGACTCAATAGGATGATAGCATTGAAGATGACACTTTTCAATCGAAAGCTCTTTATTTTGCTCAACAAGCTTAACATTATCTTCAAACATAGGAGCATTGAGTGGATTACTTCTGCATCTTTCATTTGCTTTTGATATTTTCTCACTTTGCAGATCATAGATTTATTGAATTACCCATTTAATTCACATAGTGATAGTGATACAAACTGATTACATTGTATAGAGTAGATTAATTTTTTCATATCAGACATGTTTTCAACAAAAATATTAGGTAAGAAGATACAGTAATAATCACGATTATAAAAATTAATACCGAGAAAATACGTGAACTTGCAATTTCTATGTTGTTCGATCACCTTTTTTAGTGTCAACTAAAGATGATGTATATAATGTAAATTTATTTGAAAGATAATGACATTTTTCATTTACAATTAATTTTTGAATGAAATGAGCTGCGATTTCTATTGGCTTTTTTCCAGGATGCTTCCCAACTATCTCATGAAAATATTTATGATTTTGGACCGCGATTATTTAGTTTTGTACGAACAAATGGAAAGCAAGTGCATGTGCTTGGTGCTTTTGTTACATCAACTGACTCGAAGAGTACTGTTAGCATGAAAAGTAATCGTCTTAAGGAAGCAAAAAGTCGAATAACGAAGTTTTTCGATTAGGCAATCATCCTTCGCCTATTCTTTTACACTCATTTTAATCATTTCTTTCATCTTTTTCACTGTCTTTTTTAATTTCAAAGTAATTATCTCTTTGTTTTAATTGTGTTTGTTCGATTGGTTTTGTTACCTCATTATTATTAGCTGAATGGATTTTTTCAGTTTAGTTAACTCTATAAAAATGTACTTGGTTTTTGCTTACTTTGCTGTTCTCTGCTCTGTCATTAGACCTATTTCATAAAAGCTTTCTGTTTTCCATAGACATATATCATAGTCATACGGAAGTGTTAATTCAAACTTTACGAATTTTATAAATTTTGCAGAGAAGCAGTGATTCTCATTGATTATTGATTAATGTAAAGTGAAACTTTTTTACTTTACAAATTATTTTGAGATGAAAGTGGAGGGTTTATGTAGTTACATTTCTTATTACTGCAAACACGTTCTATTTTAACATTTTAAGGGTAGGGATGTAAAGTCTTCCAAATTTTTACAAATTAAATTTTTATTTTGTTTGTTAGACTGCAACTATCACTGCCCTGGACTGGATGGCAGTTGTTAGCAAAAATGGAAGGTTTATATGATCAAAAATTGCATCACATAAACAACTGCAATTTTCACATTCATAAACATCAAAGATAGTTATAACTTTCTTTCTCAATGTCTGTATGGCATCGCTGATCCTTTAATTAAACTTATGTTTGAGTTCTGGTTTTTTTTTTTTTTTTTAATGCAAATCGAATTTATGATTGTTCATATTAAAAAAGCACAAAAATTAAACGTAATTTCTTTTTACTTTTATGCTTACTCTAGCAGAATACGGATTATTTATTTATGTTGATTCTTTAAAATCTTTCCAAATTCTGACAAATTAATGGCTACGTAATTTGTTTTTCTTTCATTTGTTGACGCAGATTTCATATCTCAAAATTTTAATTTTTAATAAAACTTTTTCAAATTGAATTTTTTATTGAAATTTGAAGACTTATGATAATGAGTTTTTGGGATAATAGTAAGGCTGACCTTGACATCACTGGAAGTTCATTGACTGAAGTAGTTCTTAAAATGTCGAGTTTTAATTAATACTCTTTAAAAATCATTTTATAGTCGATTATAAGATGTCTTTTTTCTAGGTCAAATTTCTTTTTTGTTCTGAAACCAGTTATACCAATTGAATCATTCCCAATTTTTTATTAATTAGTTAAGTATAAAGAAGAATAGGCAAGTGGTTATATTAATAAGTCTTCCAGAATGATTGACAGCGTTGTTGAGCATGCAAGAATTTTTTTTACTAATTATAGTTATGAATATAATTAAATTAATATTCACTTATATTTCACACCTTGGCGAAATTGCAGTCATTGCTTTACTAACATTGTCTGCAGTAATCTAATCTAGATAACATGTGTCACAGTCTAGCTTGAATTGTTATTGGCTCTTTGCCTTATTGAGCTTTAAATCCGAGTTATCTGATTTAAAATTCCTAATTGTTCATCACATTTAAGCCAAAGTTAAATTGTCGATGAAATGTATTAGTTATTTCGTTAAGGTGATGAATCAAAAAATTAAAAGCTGAGCTTATAAACATGATACTGTAGTTTCCTTAGATTATTCTGTTACGATTTCCAACCAATTGTCGGTAATAAAATTAATCGTCTAATCACGGTCATTTAGTAATAAAAGCCAACAATGCAATTCTTCATTGCATAGTTGCAGAGATTACGATAGTTAGAACAAATAATATCGGCAATAATTTGATACATTAATTTTGGTTAGATCTAAAAGTTCAAATTATTGTGGAAAATAGAATTGGTTGAGGAAACTGTTGAGTACTGAAAATTAGTCTAGGTCAAAAAGGGTTCTGCTGGACGAAGTTATGTTAAATTTGCATAGACAAATTCATTTTATGCGATCAATCTTTGGATGCATTTTATTTCTAATTTATGTGTTTTATCGCTGTATCACTGCGAAATCTGTCGTAGAGTACGAGATGCCTGGAAATCAGAAGAATTCGGATCAAGTAAATCCATTTAAAGAAGTTTGTTTATTTATCTGATTATTCTTTGCAAATTTTCATCATCTTAATATGATAGCAAAGATATCTTTAACAACTGAACTAGTAATAGTTCCCACTGTTCATTCTTAATGCTAAGTGCTTTCAATTTAAATTTCAAAAATCTAAAATTTATTTGGATATTATCTTGCAAGAGATCATTTTAGAGCTAAAATGAGAGAGTTTGGATTTTCTAAAAATGAATAAAACTGTATAAAAGGAAGAAAATGGGACGTATAATGACAACAAAGAATAGGATTTTTTTTTTTAATTTTTAATTCCAATCCTTCCAATCCCTCTCAGGCCTTGCTGTTCAATGTTTCTCTTCCAGTTATTATTACAGATTGATAAAAATGGATCATTTCGTTATTATTTGTTTTTTTGAAAAAGCATTTACATAAAATGAGTAAAGAAATCAAAAAATTTAAGCGATTTTAAAAAACTGCTTTTTTCGGTTTTAGGAATAATTTATCCATATACATTTGAAGTGCAGTTGAAGATTTGAGAGGATTAGATTTCAAAATTATTATATCCCATTCCGCATATTCAAATAATCCAAAAACTTCTTGCTAATGCGTCTTCTTTCCGAGAAAAATAAATTAGCAACAATCATATTTGAATTGTATTCGCTTTAGAAGTTTCAATTGAAAACTGAGTTATTTTTAGTAAAAAATATTGATTTATGTTATGCTTTAACTCGTAGTTCACACGTTTATTTTCCAGAAAATAGTGCATTTTGACTTGAAAGGAGCACCACCAACGTTGAAATACTACAAAAAAATGTTTCCGTTGTTGAAAAAAATGAAAGTAGATGGGGTATTAATGGAATATGAGGATATGTTTCCATATTGGGATGAGCTCGATGTGCTGAAACGAGCAATCAGTTATAACGGTACTGTTATAAAAGCTATTACGAAGGTTAACTTTTCAAAAATAAATTTTGTTTCCATTAATTTCTTACTCTTCCCTTATTCTAGTAGTATTTAATTTAATTCATTAGCAATAATTTGAAAAACGTATTTAAAATGTTAAACAAAAGGCAATAAATTAATTAGTTTTCACTTACCTGATAGTTTTTTATTCATCCTTGATTAAGAGCTTGAAATTTAGCACTTTGAATTTGATATAAATATCAGCTTATCTGTTTTAGTCTTTAGCAGATTGTTTGCATGGTTGTGAGCTCATTGCTAAGTTCGTTTAAAAGAATTTTCAAAAGCTGAAATAACATTTTCGCATCAAAATACTTTTTGTTTCAGTGCTAGCAAAAATAACTATTGCAGTGATTTCATAAAAGGAAAAATATAATACAAACAAAATAATAAATTGGTAATTCCCATATAAACAATCTGATTAAAGCAAAATTTTTATAATATTTTTGCATAGATGAGAACAAATTTTCTTTATTCTCGAAACAGCCTGTTTTATCTGCTGAAATGATTGCTAAATTTTTCAACTGTAATGAATTCACACAATTTTGGCGCATTGGAGCCTAAAAATTTAATCTGATGATCGATCACTTCTTCCTCTAAGAGCTATCCTCTTTATATTGGTAATGCAGTTGAGAACAAAGGTTGAATCCAGAAATCTGTTCCTGATAGAAATAAAACTTAAAAGAATAACTGCGATATTTATAAACAATTAGCTGTTGAAGAGTGACAAATTAACGATATTAAGGATAATTCTGCTCATTCAATGTTTCGTTCAAGAACATAGTTAGTTATAAAATCCTTTGATTGCCAGAAATGATTTTGACAATCGATGATACCTTTAATGTGTGGGTTTCATTCTGGAAATGACACTGTGTAATAGCTTCTATAAGATAATTTTTATAAAGTTATAGCAAGTATAGAAAAAAAGTAAAAAAAAAAGAAAAAAAAATTATAAAAAAAAATACGAAAGCAACAAGGTTTTCTTTATCCGAATTCATCCATTAAAGCTTCGTACATCATGATTTATCATAATGTCTGATTTAAAGACAAATCAAAAATGGGTAACAGAAATATTGAATGAGTAATAATGAATCGAAATTCTCATCATCGTTGCATTATCGATTTGATAATCAATTGATAGTTCATACTTTTATCATTCTTTTCATTATTTACCTAATGATAACTCTTCTTCTGGTTACTAGTTCTATTAATAAATTACTGCGTCATCGTTGCTCACTTTTAGTTAGCGTCTGATAACGATTTGGAAGTTATTCCACTTGTGCAAACTTTCGGTCATATGGAATTTGTTCTGAAACATTTAAAATATGCTATATATCGTGAGGATATGCTAAAACATGACAGTATATGTCCGTCAGATGAAGGGTCTTGGCATCTGATCACTGAGATGCTCACGCAAGTTAGTGATATCTGATCATATAGTTTTGCTCCTTTATTATCACTAAGAATTAAATTGTTTTCTGACTGTGATAAATTTAAATTTTTTTGAAAGTTGAACTTTTTCACTTTAATAAAATATTGCAAGTCGTCAAAGTATTGAAGTAAGCTTTTAGATGCGTATCATGCATCCCAATGCAAGACGAATACATATAGGTGCTGATGAAGCATATACTATCGGTAAGGATATTCGATGTATGGCTCGAAGTGCAGCCAATTTGAACTTTTCGGTGGATCGCCTAAAATTGGATCATATTAGCAGGTAGCAATGCTTCACTTTTAGTGCGATATTTTTTCGTTTTTTTTCAACCTAATATTAATATTTTTAAGTATAATATTGTTTAATATCTAAAAAAACGCATTCTTAGCTTTCTTTTCTGATTGTTGTTTTCTGTTTCATGCTTGAAAATATGAAAATATCGCTTTAAAAACTATACCATATGAATTGACATGATACCTAAATAAGCAGTAATTAATATTGCTGATTGAAGGCAGATCTCAAATTCATTTTTTGCTAGAGTAGCACGATATGCTCGGAATGAATTGGGATTCGCGGAAGTATTAGTATGGAATGATATGTTCAGTGATATTGATGTTAATCTTTTGAACGAGTACCAAATGGGTGCACTGGTTGTTCCCGTTATCTGGGGTTATGCTGTTAATGTTACTAAATTAAATTACTTTCCGATAAATATGTTTAAAAGATACTCACAGGTTAGGTTTTTTCTCTTGAGTTATGAAATATGCTCAGTTAATTAGTAGCATGCTTAGTTAATTTATTGATCATTCAATTCTTGATTTGATCAGTGCTAAAATGCACAACTGTATTTTAGCTAAAATTTAGTTAAATAATCAATTATATTAAATTTCAGGTTTTTTCAAAAATGATGTTTGCAAGTGCATTCAAAGGTGCAAATGGACAAAATGAATCATTTTGTTATATTAGGCGATATCTTGCTAATCAACAGTCATATGTAGAGTTGTACAGGAAAAAAAAGAAGGTATTTATTTATTTGCTCATAATTTTGTTGAGAAACATCATTGGAATTTAAGAATGATGTTGGGAATACAACTGATTTGCTTCTGCTTATTTCTTAGATCAATTTATAGGCATTTGTGAATTTTTGAAGAAATTCCATGTTTTGTAGGAATTGGATGGCAAAATTTCGGGCATCATTTTAACTGGCTGGCAACGATACAATCACTACAGTCCACTATGTGAAATTTTACCAGTTTCAATCCCATCGTTGATCGTTAATCTTGTTTATTTGAATGATGTTGAATTGCGTGAAGAAGAAATAATACGGAAAGCAAAATTAAGTTCTTTTTTTTTTAATTTTTCAAATGCATTAATTCAAATTGAATTGTCGATTATCATTTGTACTTCAAAATAAACTGATTCTAACCTATTATCATAGTTCTAGAAGTGATTTGACTCAAATAAATTTTTATTGCAATTTTTACTCGTACCTTTACTATCCTAGAGCTAGACTTAGTATACTTCTAGGATATACTTGATTGTCAAACAATTGCCGCATCTAGCTTAGCTCAAGAAGTCGTAACCATGATGAATTCAAAAACATGGAATAATGAAATGCCACTGGAGATGATGTTCATAAATTGCTTATTTCCAGGAAGTGAAATTTATGATGAGGTACATTTTGTTCTAATTTTAAGATTTCAAATACTAACTTCTTTTAAGTTTTTATATACAGATTTATGGATTCTGAGTTGTAACAAAAAAAGAAACATTGTTCAAGAAAAACTGGACCACAGTCAAATAGATTTTCGTTATAATAATTGTAAGTGACAAAAAATTATTAATTTTAAGATTTTTTTTCCTTTTTTTTTATAATTGTAGTTCAAAAATTCAAAAATATATTTGGGTTGCATTTTATAGGTGGTAAAGCTTCACTGGTATGTTACTAAAGAAAAGCAATCAATTGCAAAACGTCAAGAGATACGTGAAAATGTACGTTTAGAAAAATTAAACGAGACAGTTTGATAATTATGCAAAGGCTTGCGGTAGATTGTGTCATTTTGATTGAATAGCATTCTATAATTTTAGTATTTTTTCTTAATAGTACTAAAAAATTTTCAAAAAAAAATCATTTTTATCATTTCAGATTGCTATCTTACTTCGTCCATTCTTTTATGAAGAATCAATCGACGAAATAATCACACAACAGTTGGCTTAAATATTGCATGGGATATGAAATATAAATATTCGTAATTTATTGGAACTTGAAGAAATGGCTGAGTATTATAGCTGTATTTAATTTAGATTGCTGAATGAGAAATGCGAGTGGATATCAAATAATGTGGATACCAATAATTTTTATTTTTGCATATCTTTGATTAAACAAAATGTAATTACTACTTTGTAGAATATGCTGTAGAATATTTATTTGCATCATTGATCATTTTCCGGTTGAATATAACGATTGTCTTATATATAATACTAAAATGATGATGCAAAAATTTCTTGAAATTGAGCGTCTCTAATAGTTCCTATTCGGGTAACGAGCTTAAAATTAAGGATTAGCCTTATATTTCTTGCGAAGTCATGTGTAGATGACACTTTTATAAAATAAGCTTTACCTGAAATAGTCACGCAACTTTTGCTAGAACTTGAACAAACTTACAAAATCATCGCCAAATGTGCAATCATATTTCATCGAAACATTTTAATTTTTTTTGAAAAACTGAGTAAAAACTGTTTAAAAAGCTTCATTCTTTAACTCAAAAGAATTTTCTTTCAAGTTTCAAATTATTTGTCATATAAATGCATTACGAAAATTCATTCTGAAAGATTTTTCGTTTATCTTCTCCAATCATTTTTATTTCATGGAAATTACTGAATCAGTACAGATCTCCAGTATCATAACAGTATTAAAATTTACAATTTCATTGCTATACTTCCTTTATGTCAGCATTTGGAATCGGTGATCTTCCTTTCATTGTTTCATTTAGATGATCGTGATCTGATTGAAGTTAGTTTTGTATTTCACTGTATACTTTAATATTAAATGCTTGATGATTTGTTATTTAATATAATTATGCTAAATAATTTGTTTGCAAAATTTGCCAATTCATTTCGGAAACTTAGGTTCTACCTAGTATCTTCGATAGTCAATTTTACAGCTAATTTTGATCTTTTGTCCTTTCTTCTATAATTTCTGCGTGAAAACTGTGTGCTTTTGAAACTATTTCATTTTTATCGCTCTTTATTAGACAGAATGCATATATTTTAGTTCAAAAGAAAATAATGAGATAATTTAAAGAGACTTTTCAAAATTTTGCTTCTTTTAAAATCAAATTAATTTCAATTGTTTTTTCTCCCTTCATAAATTTTATATATGTATTTTATCAAATCTACTTCACTGTAGTCATGAAGTATGAAGAGTTATTGCTGCAGATATACGAATACAGAAGTTCACAGTATGACTGGTATTGATAACGTCCTACTTTATTTTTTGATGCAAACTTGATAGTGTATCTGGCAAATTTATTGAATGTATTTACTCGCTAAAAAGTCTACATTTCCGTAGTGTCGGAAAATCGAAGAAATTTATAATTATAAAACAATTCGACCTGGGACCACATCACATATAAAAAACATAAACGTTTCCCATGTCATATCTAAAGTGAGTCTGATATTGAGATTTGCGCACAGCTAAAAACTAATTTCTAAAGGCTTTACCTTATATAAAAATCTTACAATCGTGGAAATTATACATCTAACAAAATAATTTGCATGCAATTTCCTCTTCATCAAAAAAAAGCTAATCATATACATAAATCTCTCTCGAAGCTGTTAAAATACTATCAGCTTGTAGAAATCTGATATGAGCTATTATATTGTAAATCAAACCCATTTATCTACAACATAAAAATTCTAAGACGCATTTTCCCGGCATTTTAAATTCTTATTCTGACTTTGGATCGAGCTATCTTCGTCTCACCTTATTACTGTACTTCAAATCTTCTTCTATATCTCGAAGTTAACGCTCTATTTTGTTTTATTTGCGGTATTAATAATGAACTAACGATGAAACAGTTTGCCAGACAATTTATTCTGATTCAACGTGTGTAAGTTATTTTTTTCTTACTGAATTTAACCTATTCGCTAACTTAAGTTCCAATCTTTCGCGACTGCAAATAATAATCGATCAGAAAAATTGTCAATTTTCTTAAAAAAATTATCAGCTTGAAGTGTGTAAAAATATATACATTATAAAAATAATGTGGAAACTGAACAATATTTGTAAAAACTGAACAATATTTGTAATTTTTTGATATATCAAAGTGCTCAAGTTGCAAAAAACGAGAGCGCAATAAAAGAGTCATTAAAATAGAAGAGAAAATGAATAGATAAAACTGTACAATATTTGAGAAAAAAATAACTATACATGAATCGTTTGGTGACAGCGTGATAAAAAAAAGGGGATTAAAAGTATATGCAAAACAATTGCTGCACAAAAAATTAATGGAAGATGATTGTAAAATTCAGAAATCAAAGAAAAGAACTAATTTAGATACAAACTCTATTAGAAAACAATGAAGCACAAAATGTCACAGATGTCTTTTTCCATTTATCGAAAACTCTTTTTTGAATGTATTATCTATTTGCTAATATGAAGAAAATGGAATAGACTATGAAATGAGGAATTTAAGAGAAGCAAAAATTATGTTCATGATGTTACATTTAAACTAGGAAAAAGACATAGAAATACTACATACAAAAAATTTTTACGATTTCAGCAATTTTGCTAACACCTATTGGTTTTAGCATAATTTGACAAGTTAAAAAAAAAAAAAAAAAAAAAAAAAAAAAAAAAAA
>JARVGP010000271.1:30199-55304 GCA_029876185.1 Mansonella ozzardi | reverse complement strand
TTTTTTTTTTTTTTTTTTTTTTTTTTTTTTTTTTTTTTTTTTTTTTTGATGTTTTCAAATTACAAATAATCGATTGTACATAACAATTTATTAACCAATAAAATATCCAAAAACTTGAATAAGAAATATTTTATTAGATGCGCTAAATTTCATCTGCATAATTCTGCGCAGCATTTTATGTTATAATAAAGGAATAATTGTTACTAAAATTCTATTGTGTTAAAAAATTTTCCACCTCTCAACTGGAATCCTTAATTTAGAAATTGCTGGAGAGAGAAACTATCAGTTGAAGTGGATAAAAGTTTGCATTATTCCATTACGTCTAGGCCACTCTAAGTAGCAGAAATTCTAGATATTGATTGACTGATACTTGCGGTTTTCGACCCATTTTTTTTTTGAAATAAGTTGCAATTTGTACACATTACTGGAAAAAAAATTTTCAATTCATGATAAATGGTGATAATATTGTAAGTACATGCTGATTCAAATCAACCAAGTAATTTTTGTTTTTTTTAAGGGAGATGACGAGTTGTTATCTGATAAGCCGATTTTAAATAGAATTGGTGATTTGGGTGATCGATATTGGACATGGATCCATCAACCATACGATGGAACACTTCGATTGTTCGAATCAGATGTTTTGGAAAATATGACTAGGACACGTTGGTGGGTGGTACCACTTGTTTGGTTGCCTTTGGTGATTATTTTTACAGTACGCGCCTTTTTGATGATTTTTCAGAACCATGGTGATTTTTATTATTAATCTTAAATTTACTTTTTGAATATAAACATTTTTTTGAATGTTTGTTTGAATTGTTAGTTATAAAAAAATTGCCAGTAATTAATTAGGAATCAAATGTTTGTTGCGTTAAACGAAATTGACTTGCAATATCTTTCAGCACTTTGATGCAAAGAAACAAATGCATGACTTAAGTTTTAATATCAAAAATGATATCAAAAAAAAATTTTGGATATAATCCCATACAAAATATCAGTTATATATGTAACTTGAAGTAATAATTTTGTTAAATTTCCAAAATTTTCTGCCATATTGGCATAGTTGATCGTATATATTTGCAGGAATTTTTTACGGCCTTATGATCTGGACAGTTCTTTTCACCTTAGGTGTTCTTGCATGGACTCTTCTGGAATATCTTCTTCATCGTTTTGCATTCCACTGGCGGCCTAGTCCAGAATCACCTTTTCAAATCACTTTGCATTTCCTACTACATGGCCTGCATCATAAAGTTAGACTTTGAAATAATTTCAGTTCTTCTCATTTTCATCGCATATTGACATCGCTTTGTTGCGAACTTATTTAAATTCGCATGTATTATTTTAGCAATAATTGCAGTTGAAAGTTTTGCTTTAAGGCACTTTAGAGTTTTGAAAATCATTTTGCTAACCCGTTATTTTTAATTAAAATTCATAAAACTTATGAGTGGATTTGGATTTTGGCATTAAATGATAAGTATTCTTGCTAAGATAGATTAAGAACTTATTCATTTATAATGCGAGTAGTGTTTTTCAGACACCAATGGATGGTGATCGTTTGGTTTTTCCGCCATTACCGGCAGCTCCAATTATCGCATTTTTTTATTATTTATATACTTCATTACTTCCATACGACTTATTTTGTTGTTTTGGAGCTGGCAAATTGTTTGGTTATATTATTTACGATTGTTCACACTATTATTTTCATCATGCCGATCCGCAACCAGGAACAAATCTGCACTTTCGAAAAGTCTATCATAATAATCATCATTTCAAGCATTTCGATTTGGGTATGTTTTCTTCAGTTTTTTTATTCTGTTTGTTTTCCCAAAGAGATTATTAGTGAAAACTAATCCCTTCTTTAGTCTAATCTTATATTCAATGAAAAATAAATAACTTTGATCAAATTTCGTTGGATGTTCATGTTTGAAGCTCATAGCATTATCAGGAAAAGATTTTTTTAAAACAAAGAGTAAAGGACCTACAAACTTTTTCATTATTTTTTTCTTCCAGCTTTTGGGATATCAACTGTTTTATGGGATCATGTTTTTAATTCGGTTGGCGCAGGTCCACTCTGATGAAGTTTCATTATTTAACATTAGTCATTGAATTTTTGCTCATTCAGGTATTATTTTTAAAAACTTTTCATATTTTGTTTAATAATCAAATACATATCGAACTTCATTTTCTGAATTGTTACTTAATTTATAAGTTTTTATCTTTTTAAAAGTGCCATTTGAACTACATTGTTATTAAATCTCCTGTAAACTATGTTGGAGTATAATTATTATGCTGCTTTATGACTTAATAATGTATTAAGACATGTTCCAGCGCTTACTTTGCAGCTTGCAAAGCTAAATATGCGAAGATTTTTTTTTTGCTTAATGGTAATGCGAATTTAAGCACTATAAAGTATTGTAATTCGGTTATTAAGCACATTGTACTCTAAGTACAGAGAGAAGTGTGAATTTTGAATATTAGAAATAGTTTTATTCTGATTAGCTGTAATTTTTAAAAATTTTTAGACTTTACAGATGTTTGCTGCTCGAGATTTCCATCTAATCCTTCTAAATTTGAATGTTATTTTGTATTAAATATAAATGAATTAATGATAAATTTCTTGGGACATAATTTTAAATTCATAAACTGTATTTATCGATTGTCCATTGTTATGTTTTATTGTAACAAGTGGAAAATATATTGCTTTACATTGGCCAAATTGTTCAATAAAGTATTATTGTATTGTAAAATTATCTCAAACAAAGCAGTAATGATATAGTAATTACTAGAAAACGGAAAACTATTCATTAATATTCAAGAAATACAAGTGGTACTTTCTAATTTTTATTTGAGCTTATACTTCTTTCTCTTGCATACCTTTAGTTCATTAATGAAATAAAAAGTACAAAAGTGAATTTGATAATGGCTATATGAAGAGTAGTTAGGATAAAATAGTATATTTTCAGGATTTAGAAACTAATTTAGTAACTGTATTGCGATTCAATTCAATTTCAATTTAGTAACTGTATTTTCTAGTATAACTAGATTTTGCTTATTTCTCAAGAGATGTTAAAGGAAAGTTATCTAAGCAAGAATTTTCTAGGATAGGATTCGAAATAGAAACAGAAATTAGGCAATACTATAATAATTAGCTTTAGTTATATAGCCTGATTTTGCTTTTTTTTGTGCAATAAATACCATAAATGGTACAATTTACAGTAACCTATGATGATAGTGCCTAAAATATTTACAAGGTAAACAGAATATATGGATTGGGAGGGAGTAGAAAGGCACGAAATAAACAGATCAATGTAAGAGTTAGTAAAAGTTATGGATGGCAAAGAAGAATTTGATGATGCGAAAGGTCACCATAATTGTTGATGATTTTACTAGATGGATGAGACAGTATTTTTCATGGAGGGAAAATGAAACATCACCGATCAGGTCGTAATACTCGTTTTTAGGGTCATAGGTCTAGGCCATATGGTGTTATATATTGATGAGATATGGAATGGCCTAGGGATTGCTGATTAATTTTGATAATTTTTCGATAATATTTACAGCTAATCTCTATTGATTTGCAAATATTTGGTGTATAATGTATTTGAAATTTTATTTGGACAACGAAGGACAAAGAATTTATACTCTCAAAGTAAGTTATTTTAATACAATTCCTTTATTACAATTCCTTTATTATTACTAATTTACTGTATATACAAGAAGATTTGGCTAAATTACTTGAAATTAGCACAATTAATTAAAAAATACATTGAAAAATTAAGCAAATAAAAATTGAACGTTAGTTTTATAATGCTATAATGAATAATTGAATAGTTTTAAAAGATTATACTATTTTGAAATTAATGTTGTTGTAATAATTGTAAATAAGTGACATTGATAATTTTGATTCCTATCTTATACATGGTCTTTAATTCATCAAATATTTTGGCTATTACATAGATTAGAAAAACTTTATACTTTTCGGAATGTTTTTTATTTTATTTCCTGATAAGTTCATAGGGAAAGATTACTTTTAAGATCTGTTAATTATTATAGGGCACAGATCCGCTAGGCCGACAAACGCAAAGTGCTCATCCAGCTCGTTTTTCGCCTGAAGATAAGAATTCAAAGTACCGAATAATTATCAAGAAACGTTTTGGTATTTTGCCTACAATGCAACCGAAGCCAGTTTATTAATTTAGAAAAGAAAAACTATAGGAAGGGTAACAAATACAAATATTATCATGTTAATTTGGGAATGGCGGCGGAAATGGAGACAATATATTCGTAATAGGCGATCACCATCACGTTTAACATACCAGGAATTAACAAAAAGGTTAATTGAACATTCGTAATTGATGACATCCCTTAAGAAATTTTAGTATTTTGGGTCTTTTTTCTTCTATATTTGTTTGTTGAAGCATAAATTAGATTTTATTTCGAGGATTTCATAAACCTAAAAACCTTTTTTTTTTAAATCCTTAGTTGTGAAAAAATCTTGAATAGGAAAAAATGATTGAGTTTTAGCTATATCAAACTATCCGTATTGCTAATGACATCAATTCATCGAGATTTGATTCTTTTTATGAGAAACTGAATGCAAACTGCAAAGTTTGCTTACTTATAATCCATTGCTTTTAGTTCGGCTAAATAGTTCAAATGTTTTACTTATGCACATATGTTGAAGTAAAATAACCGTCTAAATGAAATTTTTCATTTTTCAAATATGATGTTGTACAAATAGAAGAAATTTAGATTGGCAAAAATCTTGAGTTGAATTAGATTTAGAATTAATTATTTCACAAAACATTGATTTGTTAAGAATTTTATAAATTTCATTCATTTTACCTTTTCAGGTATACAAGAGTCTCATTCGTTCTTTTCGTTATAGGATGGCATGGCATTGGTTTTGTGATATGGAGAAAAATAGAGAAATGGAGGAAAGAGGCTCCACAGGATAAAATTTTATTAAGTGATTTACCCAAAAAAGGTTTCGTGGAACTTGCAGAAGAGGAGGAAGGGGATATTGAAGACATTAACAAATAAAAATGAATGTTTCCACTTTAGTGAACTCTGATCCATCTCCATTGCTCTACTTTTGAAGCATAATTGAACCGAGTAACACAAATTTTCGGGTTATTAGAAATCAGAATCTCTTCTCCGCTTTTTGTATTTTTTCACTATCCTTGCTTTACTTAACATTAGTATTAAGTTTGGTTTTTGTTACGTCGCCTTGTCTCATGTGAATTACGTTTTCAATAAAACATTCGTCCCATGATATTGCGACTACGGTGGAAATTTTTACAGATTTTACTCATTTCTCTTTTTTATTTATGCATTTTAAACTAATCGTCTTACTGCATTACAAAAACTCGGATTGGCCATATTATATGCTGCATAGCTTACATCTTTTTTCGATGATTATCATAAAATTTTCTTACTCGAAAAGTTAGTATTTGAAGACAATATCTCAATATTGCCCATACTGCGAAAATTGCTATAGAGTTGCAAATAGAGGTAGTGGATGTTTAATTGTAATACACATTCGTGATCGCTTTTATCCTTATTACTTTTTTTTTTTGATTTGGACAGTTTTTTTAAAGAAATTTTCTTAATTGAAATTAAAATTATAGATATAGGCGCAATTATCTGTGAATTTCATTAGCGGCATAATGGAATATTTAATAAAGGTTATTATTAATCGAGATTGTAGTAGTCCAGTTTCATTCTGTTACGATAGAAAAATAAATACAAAAATTTAGCATTTAACATGTAGCAGACAAAACAACAGAATGAAAATAAGGGTATGTCGCTGCGAAGAGTGCAGAAAACAATACTAATCGTAGCATTTGTGTTCAATGCTAATCGTGTATCTGGTAAAGTAGCATATGTGCTTTTACTGCTATCCAAGAAAAATGCGTTATCTCTCCAGATATCCAAGAAAAATTTAATCGTATCGAATATCGGTGAAATAAGGATATTGTGATTTTCGTACGTTACAATTTTTTTTCTAACCTTCAGAATTAAAATTTTTCCCATCAGGCAGAAAAAACTTATCTTTCATTGAATTGAAAAAATTGAAATTCAGAACGAACTTTCAAGCTATAGTTATAAGATGGTTCTTTAATTCGTCGTTGTAAAAAAAAGTATTTATATTCAAAATGAAAAAATTTCCATTACAGTCTGAAAAATATTTTTATTATTTAATAAATTAAAAAACAAATGCATACTTAATCAATGCATTAACTGTTAAGTTAAATAAATAAATATATGAGATTACAATAATAGAATGGGATTTTTAGAATAATTGATGGAGATAACATTCAATAAAAGAAAGTGAAATAAGTAACATTGATAAGATGAAAAAATATCATTACAAATCAGTAATAAAGACTGTGGATATGTGAACCGTACTGAACGGTAATATTAAGTGATATAATATCCTAAATAATCTTGATAAGTTGTATCAAATAATAAAAGCACATTACCCGAAATTGCAAAGCATCATAACATAGGCATCATTATCATTATACATATCGGAATATCAACTTACTGCTAATATATTCAGTAATTATAGTTGGAAATTTCATATTATACCGAATTTCAATCTTTTTTGAGAAAATTATTCAATTCATTAATTTTTGTAAATTCCACTTTTCGGTGAAAAAACAGCAGAAAAGTTTCTTTGTTTTTGTATCTATGGGATTCGATTATTGATGTAAAATAAAAAGATTTCCCACGAAACAGTTTTTAAATTTAGAATGCTAGTTAAAGAATAGATGCAAATTCATTTTTAAACATCATCAATTTCAGATTCAGATTCTGAACTATAGTCATTACAAAAATCATTCGTATCTATCGTTTGACGCATTGCCAACTGAATTAAGGCTCGTATTTCCGGATCACCCGCAAGATCTATTGGACGCTTTCGCTCATTATTATGTATTGTAGTACTTGCTCCATGTTCCAACAATATTCTTACACATTCCAAATGACCCTTCCATGCAGCCGCATGCAACGCTGTGTCGCCAATTTTATTCTGCAAACCAAGAAAACTGAGACTCACATCATTCCCATATTCCATTGATAAAATTAGAGTTTTCTACCATGAAACAACTTTACCTGTGCGGAAATGCACATATTGGGTATGGAGCATAATAACTTGACGATTTCTAAATGACCACCATGACTCGACCAGTACAATGGCGTTGAACCGGATTTGTCCAAACCATTTACTGATACCTGATCAAGTGAATGATTACTGAATGATTTAAAAATAAGATCTCAGTATTTCCCTATGCATGAATTATATGTAAGAATCATTTCATTATTTGAATTCTAATTTCTTCAAGTTTGAATTGAAAAACTCAACAGTTGCTTGAATTTATGAATAAAGTTCTTTTTGAATTCTCACAAAATTCAGTTAATAGAGAGCAGTAAAACAATAAAAAAAGTATGTATAGAAATCTTTGTATATGTCAAATACAATCAATTATGTTGACCAAGAGAGATTTAAGCAAATTGATATGATAAATGAAGATTTGATATTCTTTCTTCATGATTTTACTGTGTATAACCTAAGCTGATACCATTTATCAAATCAATTTATAATTTTTTTAACTTCAAGAAAAGAAATTTACGAAAATATAAATGAATAACTGACTGCATTATCGAGACATTCCTTAACATACTGTATATTTCCTCGTTTTGCGGCATCGTGTAATGGATATTCAACATATTCTGCTGTCATTACTATAAACATCATAATTTCCAATTCTCAACAGATAAAAAATCCAAATTATACTGTTTCACCAAGATTAATCAATTTAAGATTAATGATTATCGAAGTCACTCAGAATATGATATGGTTTCCGCAAGATTATAATTGGACAGCAACTGATTACAACATCGATTTTCAAAAAAAAATCTCTCAAATAAAGTGTAAAATATTATAAATCCACATATCCCTGAGAAGAGATCAGTGACCTCTGGTATTTTTTATCAAGGAATCAACAAAACCTACCGTAATTTGCTGGAATTAAGCCTGTTCGATTCTTGCAACGTGCTGGCCACCATTGTGATTCATTACCACTATCGGAAACATATAGCAAATCACCTTCATTAAAAGATAATTCTTTATCCTAAAAAAATTTTAATGATTTATAAGCGAAGAGGAAGATCATATTTTGAGAAAAACATAAAGATTTCCAAAAATTAAAGAAAGAATTCGTTTATTTTAATAGATTTTACATAACTAACATTTTGTGCTGTATAATCATATAAGGCTCGATAAACAGTCACTCGTCCTGGTTTTGGTGCAGGTTTTGGCGGTTTTGACTCAGCCATTGATTCTTGAAGGAAACTGTGTATTATAAAATTATTTTAAAAAAATTATAGCAATGAATTATTCAAAATCATATGTTTACAAGAATACTCTATAATAATGCACTTTTTTCAAATGTAAAATAAACTGCAGGATTTGAAGATCAATAAGTGTTCGAAAATATACTATTTATATAGTTACTAGTTTACTAATATATCACCATATGTACTACTGTAGCATTCTTCAATAATTAATACATACAATAGTAATTCTCTATTCATCATCACTTATAAATTTTGATGTTTCGTTTCGAATTCTGCAGAAATCGTCTCGCATTATTCATATCATACCTGCCATCACCCCTAAAGAACCTCAAAATACAATTCTTATTCTTGCCCTTGCCTTTGTTATGAATATCTTCTTGTATCAGATGACAATTAGAAATAAATTCAATAAATAATAGCCTAATAATACCTCAATATCTATGTTATCCTTATTAATTTTATTTCACTTATAGCTCACTAATAAATTTATCCTATCGATAGATCGAAAATTAATGACAAATTTTATGAAGAATTCCGAACTGTACAGAATCTTCATTCAGCATAGCGTTGAAATAGCCTTTTTAATTTATTATCTCCTTTTTTCTACCCAATATCATGAGTTTTGCTGAGTTCATAAGATTATAGCAAAACATTATAGGAAATCGTTTACGATTTTATGCCAAATATATAAAAATATGATAACAAGTTATAAATTATTTATGCATTTTATATAATTGTAATGTACAGAACAACCTAGAAATGGAACAAAAAAAGAAAAAAAAGACTATTGCTAGTTATAATGATAATAAATACAATTATTTATTTTTCTGTTCAGCTTCTTCCTTCGTCGATTCCGGCAGTTCGGTTTGAATTTTAGCCAATTCATCATCCCATTCTTTCTCAATCTTAGACCAATGAGCAAGTAACTCTTTTTTCCTTTGCTCACGTCGATTGAAGTAGTAAGGAAATTGTTCACGCTCAACATTTGTCCACGTTGTACTATCGAGCATCTGTAAAATATATAGAGATGATGAAAAAATAAAAAAAGAATCGCAACACCAAACACTTACCAACATAATATCTGTAATAATTAACCGGGAATCGGTAGCAAAAACAAAAACAAATAAAACTGCGCAAATTTCATTGTCCCAAAAAAGAAGTTTGCTTAACACTTCTCAACAATATTCAAGAATTCACAATAACCCAAAATTTTTAGTATGTTTTTTCCAAGTATATTGCCCAAAATTTCAAGCAAACCGACGAATTAGATCCAACTGCTCTGACAGAGCCATCACGTAATTTTTTCAATAAAATACCTACGTCTAATAAGCTATCACAATACTATTTAAACTTGTGTAGATGGCATGACTGGATCTTATAAAGCATCAGGTCGATTTGAATTTAGAAGTTTGAAACTTACTGCATCGGGCATATTATGTGTATCACGATTGTATGCAGCGCCACCAACGTCTGAGCCAACTATAAAAAAAAAAGCACTTTAACATTTTAATATTATCTGAACATTACTCTTCGTATGTATTCATAAACACAGATCAATACTTAAAATTCTCAATAATTCTGCAGCTTACTAAATTGTACTGTCTTAAATTGCCGATAATTTAACTGATGGATCGATAAAGCTAACTGATAATTGTTATCATCAGTTGCAACAATAATTTCATAAACCTAACGGTTCATTTAATTCAATGCCAATGTAGTTGAATCAATATATTAGCTAACTAATGTGATAATATATATCGCAAATATTTGTAAAAAATGTTTTTTTACTTCACTCTACTCTTGCAACATCGACGGATTAACCAATTTAGTAATATGACACAGACAAAAAGTTGCAAAGATTAATCTGTGACATCAGATTGGTGAAAACATTGTAAGAAACAAATAGAAATTACTGGTTGTCGTCATAGTTTTTTCAATCAATTTGAACATAACTTTAAAGAAAAAATGTGTTGCGAAAAAAAAAGAAAAACTTACAACGAAAAGTAGTCCAATGTTTTCGTTCCCATACTTGACGACAACCGTCCAAATATATTAATCGAGCTTTGTCAGGGTCAGTTTCCTCCTTATATGCGTCGAAACGAGCCCGCATTATTACCTTCTGGAAACGAGCTTCCAAACTAAAAATTCAAAGATTTAAAAAAAGTAAACAAAAGCGGTAAAAATAACTTTCTTGTAAAAAAAAAAAAAAAACTTCATATGGAGTGAAGTAAGTTAGGAACAGTGCGATTCTGCTACTCATTTTCTTTCCATAAAAAGTTTAAAATTAATTTTTCTGTAATAAAGAAATGTTCTTCCAAATGAGACAGCTTTTTAAATTGAGTAAAAATTAAAAAAAAAAAATTTATAATAGAAGGAGGAACTTTCAACAGAAACTGATCTGTTTCTTTTTTTCGAACTGAAAACAAATGGTTCAAAAACCGGTATTTCAGACAAAAAACGATTATTTTCCGGGCATAATAAAGTCGTGTCCATTGGTGGAAGAGGACTGTACAAGAAATTACTTCAATTTGATATTGCCAATCTTATACTATCAACTGAAGTAAGTCTATATGTATTTCTTTCAAGAGTACGAATTCAAAAACACAACTTCTCGCCAGAATTCTAACGTACCGGAAAAAGATGCAATGATAGTATGGGAAATAGTTAAATGAATCGTAAAGTTTCTCGTAAAATTCTTCGAATTTGAGAAAATAAAGAAACTTACATATCCATACCGTAATAACCATCTACTTCACGCATTGCCCGTTTAAACAATCGACATACTTTTTGACGATGTGATAATGCTTTGCTGAACATCCAAGATGGTGATTCCATGATAATAAACTAATTATACAGTTTCATCCAATTTGACCTCACCGTTACCTACAAAAAAAAATCAATGTAATTTCTCAATGTAACACAAAAAAAAGTTATTGTTCGAGCAAATTCAATGCAAACTTTCATCACTAAATGTTTGTATTACTTTTTCAACACTCACAAAAATGCAATACTATACACATTGCTGTCTACGATGGTAATTGCCTGATATTATCACATAAAAAAGTATGGTAGATATTATATAGTTATATGAAAAAGACAAATTTTCATGTACTGTACTGGATACTGTAATGAATTAGTACAGTACATAGTACATTACATGTAGTACACTACTAGTACATATAATATATGCACTATTTAATAATTTGCTTGCAATATAACAGCATATATTACAAGCAAATACTTCATATCAAATATTGCTACATAATATGTATATTACAGTACACTGATAATATTAGATTAGTATTTAATAATAAATTAGTACTTAATATTTATTAGTACTTAATAATATTATCCGATATATATCCATTAGCAAATTTAATAGTTCTATATATTAGATAAATCGATAGGAAATTAATAGCATGAAAGGATGATCAAAAATTGCAATCAGCAGCATGAGATGATGGAAATTAAAAATCGAATTTTTGACTGAAAGACTTAAAGTGATATTTTTGTAGCGTAAAAATAAAAGAAAAACAATTTATCACAAGAAATAGAAATAAAAAATAATGAAGTAGAAGAAATACAGTAATACTATATTACGATACTTCTCATCTATTCATCCATACAAATTATATCAATCTCTGCTAATTTCTTACATTTACAAAATGCTTATAATTTTTTTTTCTCACATTTCCCTTCTACCATTTTTAAAGCAACAATTACTGCCAACCACGGAAATATTTCATCTCTTTTAATGACATTATAGATTCCTACGATCCAATCTCTTCCAAGTTATCCGCAATACCACGGTACAGATTGTTGAAACAACAATCCGCGGTTGATATCCCGCGGTTGTCACTCACTGAGATTCCACTCTTCCTGGAAAAAAAAAGCAAAGACAAAATTTCCCGATACATCGATACCGGGCCGTGAAATATGCAATTGGAGATGACTGCAGTTAGATGTGGTTGATACGTATTGTAAAATGACAGCGAAACTCGAAGCATCATCGATATGTGGTACTGTTGAATATCTTTTAATTTAGACCATCTGATCTTTTAACTCCAACATATAGTTCCTCCTTCAGTGGCTTTTTGCTATATCTGATCTTTTCATTAGTTTTAATTTCAATTAATTTTAATTTCATTTCTAAAATGCATAAAAAAGCAATTGCACTTTATTATATTTATTACAGAAAATTTTACAAAAAAAAAATTAGAAATACTTTTAATCGATTTTTCAAATTTTTATAAAATAATTACAATTATTTAAGAACATTGTTCTATTTTGTTTCTTTCTTTTTTCCATTGCAACAGCTTAGCTTTAATCTTTAACAACATTTAAATTTCGTATTCATTATATTTAAAGTTAAATGTTTTAAATTTCTGAATTTAATATAAAGAAAATTTTTTAAAATAATTGCCCTATCAAAATTGGTAGAAATTTTATCGATTCTTAAATTGTTTTTATTAAATTTTAATTTTTTTTTTCTGCCGCATATTTGTTTTAAATTTCTGAATTTAATATAAACAAAATTTTTAAAATAATTGCCCTATCAAAATTGGTGGAATTTTATCAATTCTTAAATTGATTTTATTAAATTTTAATTTTTTTTTTTGCTGCATATTTGTTAATGATGGAATCTTTTCTTTTGATTACTTCCAATTTCAATCAAATATTTTATTCTCGTATGAAATTCTTCTTTTTTTATAATCAACAATAATATAAAGTTATTTGCTACAAGCAATGAAATATCAAATGAGAAGAATTCTATGCCATTGTAAATGAATTCTTTCACCGGTATATCTCAGTATTTTGATATTGGTATATTTCGGTCCAATGGCGACAACATGACAAGATAACGGCTCAAAATAAGGGTCATTTATGAATGTTTTGAAGTGCAGTAATTTGTTAAATCAAAATGGATTCATTTTATTTGTCAGAAAATTAAATCAAATGTTTATTGCTTTTTTTCTTTTTTCTTTCGACACGAAATTTCTCTTTAAAAAATATTAAAATTTCGAGAATCTTAACAACTAACCGAAAATTATTCTTAAACCCGCAGAGAACAGTTTCTGATTAACTTAAATCGGAGAGGACAATAACTGTTGTTTTACTGAAAATTGGCAATTCCATTAAATGAAAAATTTAATAAAAGAACTGAAAAATTCCATTAAACTGAACGATTAATAGTTAAGTTAAATAAACGGCAACAGTGAAATGAATTTCATTTGTAAATTTGATAAAAAAGTTAAAGATCCGTAACAATACCAACAAATGACAATGATGGTAAAGAAAAAAAAGCAAATAAAAGTGAAACAACGATATTTTCATCCAATGGAAAATGAAAAAAATTGGCCTTAATAGTTCATCATTGCATACTGTCAAAAATGAAAGCATATTGTAAAATGAACCTGAAGTTGAGCAAACAAGCTACATTCGATATACGCAACATTTTATCATCATTCTAATCATAATACTATGAAAGTAATTTATTAGATTTAAGTATAGTAAGCACCAAATCAAGGCATGTTGTAATGAAGAAGGAAACATAATGTCGAAATGAGGTAGAAAAAAAAATCAAATCATTAAATTATCTTCTAATTATCAACTTTTTTTTAAAGAATTTTTTCTAGCCAACAATAATTAATACCCTTATGAAATGAGAAATCAGAAACTCATTTAGAAAATGTCAAATTATCAAACTAAATTTTATAATCTGGTATTTTTGAAAAGAAAAAGTGAAACTTCGAATTTCAAATCTACGTAATACAAAAAAAATTTATTTTTGAAGCATTTTAATGGAGTCAATTGTTACCGGGTAACAATGAAAAAGAATCATTTGACTGAGCTTGAATTAATCATATTTTGTTCGCTTGCACGAAAATTCCCTTCGAAATATTGAAAACTGCTGATTGTTAAAACACCCAATGCTATTGCAATAATTTCTCCTCTTACTGCTTTTGAATCATTTCGCTGTTCAAATAAAACCTGCAAAAATTTCCACTCTAATTCAATTTGAGTAGTAAAAAGTTATAACACTGTTCTAAAATTAATTTTTTAAAATTAGATTTTGATATAAATTCAAAGTACCTAATTAAAACTTTATTCATAACTTACTTATTTCCCTTGCTTAATCCTATTCATCTATTTCAAATTTCGTCAATCAATTAATTAATTATAGTCAATCAATGGGATGCACATACCTCTAAAAATGTCACAAAAATGAATGTTCCAATAGCAATACCTTCGAGCACCATGATAATACCTTGTCGCCAAGATTCATTCATATCAACACGCTAAGTGAATTTTTGGAAAAATTATTAAGACGAGCTATTTATAAAATATTATGAAGGAGATTTCAATGACAACATAGGTATGAATGGCTTTTTAAATGGACAAATGTTCTAAAAATCAAATTAATGAATTTTAATTTTGAGATAATGAACAATGTCATTTTCCTATTTTCTTTCTTTTGAAAAAAATTCTGATAAAGTGAAATTAAGAGAAATAAAAATAATATAAAAGTAAAAGTAATGGAGAAATAGCTTGAAAAATAGAATATCAATAAAAATTATATTGATAATTGTTGAAATAAATACTTGTAAGATTAATCCAGCAAATGATCCAATTGGTGTCATCAGTGAATATATTGTTATTGTAACAACAACAATTTTAACTCGTTGCGCAATTGCCCGCGATATTTGTAAGCCAACACTAAATGCTTCGATACCTTTATGTAGCAGAAGTGAGATAAACAATGTGATTATACCAAATTTTTCATCCTGCAAAAATTTGTAAATTCAAAATTAAAACAAAAAAAATGTTCGGCGAACTATTAATCAATTATTTTAAGCACATGTGAATATTTAAAATATTATTTATAGTATTTGTGAAATTGCTTAATATCCATTAATGTTAGCTGCTGTAACAAAATCCCAACTTATACCTATACATATAACCATTAATACTTTTCAATTATCATGCATTAATGATCATTTGCATACATTTGGTTCGTTAGATATTTAAATTATATTTTTTATTTTCAAGTCACTAGATACCTTCAAATGAAAGTATTGAAATAAAATATATATTTGCGATATAACAATAGAATAATTATAATCATCTTTTCCTTAATGTTTTCAATTTTTAATTTATTATCCGTTTTTGAAAATTGTTTCCGATCGAATACGTCGAATAATTTTCTCTCACCAACAGATAGAAGCAAATATTACATTACTGCAATTAAATATAACTAAAGAAATTAATTACCATAATCAATATAATAAGATATAATAAAAATAAAAATGCAACTATTAGGAATCAATCATCAAACTCTATGATGTTTTACTGGTTGAAATAAGTAAGAGAAAAATGCTTGTCATTTAAGTATTTCTCATTCTTCCTTTCTCTCTGTTTTTCTCCTCTATTTTTCTATGAACAAAAACTTTAAATTTTTAATATAAAATTGCATAATTTTAAAGTACTAACCTGTACACCAAGTGCGACTCCTTCAAGTATCGAATGAAATGATATTGCTATTGTAAATGTAATTGAATGTATGATTCCCTCTGCTAACTTACTATTACTATGACTTCTTTTACGAACAACTTCAATATCAGAACTAAAATATATTATAGCTTTTAAAGCATTCTGAATACAAACTCTTTCAAGTATAATGGCAAAAAGATTATTTAAACAAAGTTTTTTTCAAAAATTATTTGCTTGCACAGTTTACATATTTATTTTTACCAGATATCATCATCAGTGGTGTAATGATATAAATCAATTAAGTTTTGTCCGAACTTAAAGCATTATTTGAGCAATATTCCTAAAAAAACTATGCATGAAAAAACTGAAGGATAATGAAGGAGATATTATCGAAACATTCAAAAATTCTAATAATAACAAAATCGATAAAATTTTTAATTGAAGTAATAGAAGGAAATAGTCTTCAAAGACAAGTGCATGACATAAGCAATCTGATTAAATCCGGAATTGATGAAAACGGTATAGCACGAGCAACTTAGACGTGATAAAATCCGCAATTAAATATAATTGCTTAACATTAAAAGTTTGACACAATAACAAAGTCGATCAGAGGTGAATTATTACTAGAAGATTGAATAGATAACAAAGTCCAAAATTGATGGAATTGATGGTAATTTATAGTATTTTATTTTTGATCCAATAACAAAATCCGCAATTGAAGCTAAATGAAGCATTGTGGGTACACAGTGCAAATAATTACACGTAGATGATAGTGAGCATAATTTCATGTATTTATTTTAACTTGCTTAACGTTTATTTATTTGACTTATTTAAATAAATAATTTAACTTACTTAACGGCTTCACCGTTACATTCGACGTCTTTGCTATCATCAGTTTGAAATTTGCTCAAAGATTTCGTTTCTTCTTCCAATTTCATTTCATTATTTTTTCTTAATTTTAACAATTCCATTTCTTTTCTAAACACATGATTATTTATCGTAAGATTAGCAACATTTTTTTTTTTGTTAACTTAGAATGTGAAATGTTTTTTCTTAAAATATGAAATGGAATGAATTTTAACAGAAATCATTTGAAATATTTGCTTAAAAACTTCGTCTACTCGGATTTCGATATGCTAAAACCTTGACTTTTGTAATATTTTTCGGTTTATTCAAAGAATAATTTTTATAATCTTTTTATTCTTTTACTAATACTAGTAAATGACAAGTTTGGCAACAAATATTTCAGGAAGCAATCGATTCGCATCTTTTCTTCTTTTTTTTTCAAAACTTTAAAATGAAGGAAAATCTATCTGAAGATGAAATTTTAAAAATTGAAAAGAGAAAAAAAAATTTTTTTGTGAAAAAAACACAACATTCATACTTACTTTGAAAAAATAGAAGTGAACGTTTCTTCAAGAACATAAACGAACAAAATTCCAATACAAATGAGAAGTTCTGGCAGAGGATATGTTATATCCCAGGATGTGATTTCTTTAAATTTTCGAAAATTTTCACTAGAAATAATATTTTAACAAAATGATATTAGATTTTGCCCGAAGTTTTTTGCATTTTAAATCGAATAATTACAATTGTTTCTTTCCTAATCTCTAATTAGTAAGTGGATATTTTAATGAGATCTTGTTAATTATTCGTACTTTTACTTTGTTAAATATTTCGTTATAAATTATCAAGAAATGATTGATGCTAACTAATTAATTAGCTCAAAAATAATTCTTACTGAATAGACGCTAGAACAGCGGAAGGAAGTTCTTAACAAACAAAATGAAATTAACGTCTTTTTACGCGACACAAATGAACTTTGCAATTCATAAATGCAAGTTTAATAGAAAATTTCAAAATCAACAAAAAACACTTTTGTTTGTTATTCAACAAGATGTAATTTAAATTATGCAACAAATACAAAGTATTATACAATGTGATAATCTTCTTCATCAATTATCATTTGACTCTTTTAATTAATTTATTGTTAACCAAAACTGAGAGTAGAAAATCGATAGCAAAATGATGATGATAGTGATTTCAAGCTAGATCTTGCACTTGTTTTAATTTTCAATTTGAAATAAAAATTTTGATTTTTCAAAATAACATACTTTAAATGTGGTAATGTATCCAGAAAGCAAGTAGCCAAGAAGATACCGCCAGCATAACATGACATTATGGACATGATGACCGATGCTCTGCGATTCATTACACCGTTCGAGGCAATCATTGTCATGAGCTAAACTGATTAAGTCACTCTAAGTAAAATTTTAATTGATTCAAATAAATCCGGTAATCAAAAATTTGTTGACAGATTTATCAATATTAGATTTGTTTCATCATTTTTAGTAGCATTATTGTTTGGTTTTTGATTTTTGAATTTATAAAAGAATTCCTCAGTAGCCAAATTGTCAACTTCGCCTATTTGATTGATTTTCAGCTAAATTTAAATAGTTTCAATAATAATGATCTTTTATTTAGCGCTTTGTTAATTAGTGGGATGAGGATTATATTTTAAAATTTCGAAGAAAGCACTTTTTAGCATTTCAATTTCTCCATAAAGTGCAAACTTTGCAAATATCAAAGAAATTATCAATTTTAGAAACTGCAAAGCAAGTTTTGCAAGCTGTAGACAAATTACAAAGTTTTGCAAATCGCAAACAAATCTTGAACTCTTAGTAACTTCTTATTTTACCCAAACTTACTTTAAATGGAGCAAATCCAGCAATGGCTGTTGTTAAGAACATTGCAATAGCGAAAATTATTTGCATAGTAAATTCATCCATTTCTTACTGGAAAGAAATAGTTAAATTGAAGATAAACTTTAACATAAATCTTTTTGTATATGATAATACGATAATCAACGACGCGAATTTTATCGCGACGAAAACAGAATAGACCTTAAACAGGCAAGTGTAAATGTAATTTTGGGAATTCAAAAATTTTAGCATTTTGATATTATTTAAGAAATTCTATCGAATTTGAACTCGCTTTTCTTACATCATCATATTATTTTAAAACTTTAATTAGTTACTTTAAAACTGAACGAAGATCCGAAGAATTCTGGGAATTAAATAAAATGTTAAATAAAAAACTAAATAAAAAATAAATAAAATGTTCGCATGCATTTATTCACATATGAATCATATGGTTTGTTATTAAAAATTTACGTCAAACTTGAATTAATTTGACAAAATCTGAAATAGAACTTCAAACAGAATTGATCACTGAAATATTTCATTTCTTTAAATGTTTAAAATGGAAGTAAGATGAAATCAACATTTTTGGAAATTATTTAAAGTATTTTGAAAATAAATGTCATAATAAACTGAACTATTGTTGAATAAGAATGTAACAAAACAACTGAGAAATCCAGTGTATGATACGTATTGTGATGGCAAAGTGCGTGGATACATGCGTAGGAACTTCGAAAGATAACTTAAGAATGGCAAATTGCGATTTTTAAAATAATTTAAGAATGTAGATTAATTGAATTTCTTGTTAAATTTTTGATCATTCAGTTGATCACAAATGTGCTCACTATGCAGAAGTCTTTTACTTTTTATTTCAATGTTTTACTGTGATTTTAGTTTAAAATATAATTAAATGAAATGAGTCAGATTTTATGAAAAATTTTATTTAAACCAAAATTTAAAAGCTATAGATAGAAGTGATAACATTCGTTGCTGACATTTATATAATTTACCCTATTTAATTTTAGCAAAAAAAATACACAAACACAAATTTTAAGAATCAAACTTCAAAAAAAAAGTTTCATATATTACAATGATTCAAGAAAATCACATAGCGCAAAAAAAAAAAAAACACAAATTGCACAAACACAAATTTTAAGAATCAGACTTCAGAAAAAAAAGTTTCATATTACAATAAGAATTCAAGAGAATCACATAGCTCATATACCGAGCACGTTTAATTTAAAAAATGAATTAAAGCAATCATGTGTCATCAGTTTTTTTCAAATTTAATCTGAGAATCCATGATTGTACGTAATATAATAACTTTGCACGAGGAATATGCAAAGAAATTAAAGACAGATCAAAATTGGGATTAATTACGGAATGACACCAACGAGCTCTCGATACTTGAACTCTAACTCTCCGTGATACTTGTATTTCTTGGTCCTTTATCCCAATAGGAGTTGAAATGAGGTATATAACTGGTTCTACTGAATATTTTACTTAACTGGCAAGAAAGTAATATGCTATTAAATTTGACTAAATGTGATGATTTCAGCATGCTAATCATAATATTGTGCAATGTTTGTAATCTGGTAATGTTGGACCAAATTTAGTCTTAAAGTATTTTTTTGTTATATCTGAGCAATCTTAATATAAAATCAAAAGAAAAATTGCCTTCAATGAAAGTATTCTTATCAATAATAATTTAAAGTGTAAAACAATAATTTTTATTTATTAAAGCTTTTTTAATATATTTAATTATCACTAATTAATTTCTTGAGAAAAAATTACAATTTGAAATTTTTATTTTGAAACATTTGATGGAAATACGAAAAAGAAAAAGTAGCGGAAAAAAGACAAAATAAAATCAATATGATAGAAATGGAAGAGAAAAAAATAATATAAAAACATGTAATGAACTTTCTTTAATCAATGAAGTAGCACATGTATGAGAAAGTTGAAAGTTAAGTGATGAAAAAATAAAACGCGCTTATTTCATCAGTTGGTGAATGATCGGAATTGGTTAATACATTTATTGATTATTGTACTGATAAATATTGAAGAAAACATTGTCCGTGCTGTTGTTTGGAAATTTTACTTGACATTTTCTTATCAACCATATTGATATTTTGATTTAAAATGTGGACGCACATTGAATCAAAATATATTCACTGATATGCCAGTCATTTTAACCAGCAGATGTTTGTTCAAACAAAGATAAAAATTATTTCATTTTCCTATTTGAAATAATATTATTAATAGTAATAATTATTACTATCACCATTGATCTGAATATTAATAATATTATTGTTAATCTGAATATTAATAAAGATTACTATTACAATTATTGATCTGAATTTTTATTAAAGATTTGAATATGGGTTCCAATTTGATTATAATAAGAAAACATTCGATAATAATTTAATGAGCGTCAATTACAATGATCGCTTCCGCAAAGGCTGAAACAGTGCGCGAGAAGGAAATTTTTTTCAAATTTTTAATTACAATTATTTTATAGAACTTTATCTGTCATTCATTATTTCATTCGATTTGATCATTTCGTTGCAAGATGGCAATTATGTCTACAGAAGCAAAATTTGATTTAAACGGATATATTCAAGCCTGAATTTTTATTACGATCGAAAAATGATAACGCTATGTTATCTTACATCGTCCACGTGAAATGCAATTTTTATTTAGTCGGAAAACTCAAATCTCATTAAATTACCTGCAAGCTCATTTTTCAATATTCAATTTACAACTAAAATTCATTGAAAAGCAGCAACTGATTCATTACTAATATATATATTCTTTGACCTGCAGAATGACTCAACGTAAACTCTCGAGAATCAGAAATTCCGAAAGTATAAGCCCCAAACTATTTTCTCCATCATATAATTTCCAATCTCTAATCAAAATATTTCTTAAAAAACAAATTCTATGAAAAATTTTTTTTGTTTGAAATTAACTTTTTCACCTAAAATTTTGAGACATAAGAAATTGTTAATTTAACCTGGCATTCATGTAGCTATCTGATTGCCTTTTTAAATAACTATAATTGCAGTAAAGAAAAATTTACATATTATGTTATAAGTTTAAGAAATTAAATGCATTGATTGTGAAAGAAAAAATAATCAATTTGAAAGCTAAATTTTGCTAGCGCAAGCTAATCTTAAATTACAAGAGGGGTTATTTAGCCAAGCTTATTTGATATGATAATAGATGCGGTTAAATTGTGAGGAGGAGAATAAGTGGCCCCAGGATTGGCCATAGTAAATTGTAGGCTAAAATTTTAAGCTTACATTTTAGGCCAAAAATACATGACACTAATGAACAACTAAAATAACAAATATTTAATGATCAAGAGGATAACTGAAATTTTTGTTCTGATCGTAAATTAAAATTTCATGTCAAAAATTAACCTACACGTTTATTTATCAATCCAACTAAAATCAATAACTTGTTAATTATACAAAATATTTACTGATAGAGTTAATAATTGAAGCAATCAGAAATTAATTTGTACCAAAGTCAAGGCTGACATAATGATTAGAAAAATGCTTTCTTTTTTGATTTAATTTAAAATATTGCAAAACTTTTTTTTCCAAGGAATATATCAGTAAAAATTTGGAAATTTCGGCACATACATACATGCACACATAAATACACATACAGTCACATATATATACATACGCACACATTCCTTGAAATATATATGCACATACATACAAATTTGAATTAATATTAACATACAAACTGTGCCAAATAAAAAATTCTGATAATGAGCTGTGCAACCTTCAAACTACCGATATTGATAGCAATAGAGAGAAAGCTGAAAGACAACATTGATGTCAACCAGTGGAGCGTAAAGTACACTGATAAAAGCTTCGACAAGCAATTCCGAAACCCTGTATCACCAGTTTTCTCATCATTCAACTGTCTTTTATTGAAATTCCCACTTTATGCTGCATAGATTTATCAACTATCATTCGTTTATTCATTCACTAACTGATTAGTTATCATTTAATTAATCTTTGATTCAGTTTTTCGGATAATTTTATCTTCATTTAATCAAATAATTAATCAGTCAGTAATCAACTCTATCATTTAAAGCAAAAAGAAAAAACTAAAAATATTTGATTCTTTCAAAAAATCCATCTGTCACGCTTATTCAATACGAATTTCAATCATTTAAAAGATCATAGCCTGAATGATTGTAGTTGGATAAGTTTATCATTTGATTAAATCCAAAAATAATCTTTTGGAAGTGTACCGAAAGTGCTTTTGATTATGCAACAAATCTTTTTAAATATTTGAAATTTGAATGTGATTCAAAAGATTTATATTTACAAAGTGCGTAGTGTAATATTTTTCCATTTGGTTATTGAAATCAGAATTGGTATTTAAAACTGAAAATCAGAAATTAAACCATAATTCTACATACTTTTATGTGATACGTTATTTTACATGATACGTAATCTTTCCTCAGTTCTTTCCTTTTTGGGATTGAAATTGGTCCGTAATTTCATAGGTCACTGAATATTTTTTGCTTTTGTTTGCTTGTTGCATAACAAAAATTTTAACAAATTTTACAAATTTCCATCTAATGCATTTTATTTGAGCAACAATTTTAAGCTTTGCTGTATGAGCGTATAAGGAAAATTTCATGTTTGAATTATTTAAGAAACTAACAAATAATTCAACGAACTACATTTTTTGTCCATTTATTTATTTCTCAACTCTTTTCTTTTTTTGGAGTTGAAATTGGTTAAATAATTGATGAAAAGCAAACATTGAACTAGCAGCAGCATCTGATCAGCCATTGCTTAGTGATTTTTCTTCCAAGTCAGGCTATGAAGACTAGTTACTAATTTTGTCCCAGTCATTAAAGTTAGATTGTGGACATCAATTGTTTGCTTTTATCCTAATCTTGAATTCAAGTTAACTAGGATGTCATTTTTAAAATAGTTAAATTATAGAATTTGGGTAGTAATCAGTGTGAAATTTTAATTCAATTTAACAAAATTTAATACTCGAATATGATTAGATTTTTGCAGAAATTTTTCCTCAATGGAATCAACCGATATGAACACAAGAAATTGCTCATTATCATTAATTATCAGCAATCATCCATACAGTTCCCATACATTTCATCCTTTATTATGAACAAACTACTGATACTGCGCTCACAGAATTTTTCATCTCTTTTCTGCTGTATCAAACAAATAAAAAAAAAGTAAACAGCAAGATTTGATATTTTTGTAAGATTCCATTTAACAACTTTACATTTAAAAATTTAATTTGAATTAAAAAGCGCGCAACAGATAAAGCAAAACAAACAATTACAAAGATTCAATCAAATAGAAATTTATAAAAAATAAAATTCAATTAAAAACTTGTCTTCTTATCAAATATCTTTTCCAACGCTTCATCTAGTTTTAATTCTATGTTGAAACGAAAAATGACCACTTTTATGATCTATAATTCCAACGACCCTGGCAGGACTTGAACCTGCAATCTTCGGATCCGAAGTCCGACGCCTTATCCATTAGGCCACAGGGCCAGCGCTTTGATCAGTTACCGATCCATTCGATTGGTAATATTTCAAAAAAATTTTTTAATTTTTTTGAAGTTTTTTTTAAAGCTATGAATTTTCCCAAAAAAAAAATCCCGAAAATTCCATCAAAATCCGTTAAAAATTTGGTCTAAAACGTGTATTTCTAGGAAAAATTAGAATAAAATTTGGAATAGGCGAAATTTTCATACATTTTTTTTCAAAATTAATAAAAACAATTACTTTATATGATTTCATTACTAATCAGTGTCATCGTTAATTAATCAAATCACGCTATTTCTATGTAAAACTGATCGATTAATGACATTAATGAACGCTTAACCATATAATATCAGCAATATTCAAACATGCATTGAATACGTATTTGAAATGCATGATTGAACAGCAATTAACTGAAGCATATACTGTATTGTATGTTCGAAATAAATGATTAGTATTTTGTCTTTTAATGTTTTCGTTTCGTTCGAATATTTGATGAAAATAATACTTTAGAATTATTGTGAAATTTCCAGCATTAAGGCATTTATGAACGTTGAAATTCGCCAATACAATTTTAAATTTTGCAGAATTAAGTGCAAAAGCAATGATGCCAAAATTTCATTGCTATCTGTTGTGCGACAATTTTTTTGTCCAAAAATTACAACAGATGTATTGAATTTGATTACAGTTATAATACTAAACAGTAAATTGAATAGAACTAAAGAAATTAATTAGAATTAATGACAATAATAAGAAATTAGCACAGGAATAATTCATCCAACGCGATAAAGTCGTATGATTTCTTTTGGGACAAAAATAAGGGACTATGAGAAAGAGAAGAAGGAAGGTAGAAGAGAAGAATTTGTTATGGGTACAGCTGGTCAAAGTATCAAAGTGAGAGGTAGAAAGCTGATCAAAGTATCAAAGTGAGAGGTAGAAAGCTGGTCAAAGTATCAAAGTGAGAGGTAGAAAGCTGGTCAAAGTATCAAAGTGAGAG